>WEIV01015458.1:460022-477554 GCA_013390005.1 Calyptomena viridis
CTACACAGACAAAGCTCATTAAGACAGGGACATGTGAACATGCACCTTGAAGCTCAGTCTAGTTCTGTGCTTCATGTGACACCTACTCAATGTCTCACTTTGAAAAAACCAGGAACTGCCAGTGAGAAGGAAAAGCAGCAGAAAGAAAAGCCCTGGGGAGCCACACTGGGCCATGGGAAGCCTGGAGACCTCTGCCACTGCTCCAAAACAAATGTTTCACTCCAGGACCAACAAAGTCCAACACACAGACCTCCCCTTTCCAATCCCTTTCTTTCACCTGACGATAAGGTACATGAAGTCAGTGAGACTTAGTTTAGGCTTAAAACTATACACTATGCTCCCATCCTTACATAACCCTTGAACTTCAAGATGTGAAAGGCAAGTCTTACTTACCATCCAGCAGTTCTAGAGTAACTGAAGGATCTACATATTCCCACCAGTGTTTTCCATCAGTTGATACTGGAATCTCCCAGTTGGACCACTTGCAGGCCAAGTGAATGCACACACATGCTATCACTGTAGGCTTGTACTGAAGACAGAATGTAGTAAGGTGAAGACTGTTGCACAAATTTCGTAATGAGGAACCACGGGAAATCAAACATGTAAAACAGAAAACCCAAACAAATCAACCATTAACATACAGAATGAGATAAACTGTCAAGCAACAGCAGTTAAACATTTTGCTAAGTTCTTCAGTTATCTTACTGCCATAAGAAAACAAAGGGCAGGGCATTTATCTGGTAGAAAACTTTAATGTGCTTTTGCCATAAAAAAATCTGATGAACAATAAATGAATTTACAAGCTATTCTACTGTTCTTAAATACTAAAAGAAAGAAGTACAACATGGTAAATTAAAATTCTGCATAAAAAGCATACAGCTGACTATGCAGTCTCTGAAATTCAAAGACAATCAGAAGGCCCCCAGCAGTTCCCCAGAATTACTTGTGGGCTTTGCTTTCATAGGTCTGGATTTGTGACATTTGTGAACTCATCTTCAGCTTCCAGCTGGCAGCAGAACAAACACACTGGCTCAGTTTCTCTGCTTTAGCACAGTTGCTTAAGTACAGAATCCTGTCCATCAAGGAGCGACCAGGATTTATTTATATATTTTGTACAGTTCTAATCACCACCACATATTGCTTAAAAACTATCTACACATAAGTTAATTCTCTTAAATAAAGCTCAAAGTTGTTTTTCAAGAAGTAAATTGAAGTAATCAAGAAATCAAGACTAGAGTCTGCTCTCAAATTCCATCTTTCCATGACATGCTATGTATACACAGTCCCCATTTGGAATCCTAAAACTTGAAATTTATCTAAGTACTTAACTTTTAAAACTATACATTAAGATTAAAGAGCTGTTTTTAAAAGGAAGAACATTGGGCTTGTACTAGTCTGTCTAAAAAGAAATACCAGCTAGTTGAAACAAACTTAGGCCCACTACAATTTTATCAGTTAAGATTGGATCAATATATTTAAAGTTAAGAGAAAACTGCCATTAACTACAAGTATAAACTAAAAATAGTTTTGTACTTACCAAGACGCTCGGATTTCTAGGTTAAGTTTATCTCTTTGTAATCTTTAGCTGCTATTCAGGCTACCAATTTTAGACTTATGCACTCACAATCGAGACAATGTCATCAGAAAGCACCACTACACTTCTCATTGTGCATTTAACCCCTCTGTGCCACGAGGCCCTTGTCCAATACACCGCACTGCAGTGGGAAGGTACCACCACTGGAGATGGCCCAGTCTCCCACTGCAACAAGGGTAAGACACATGGAGGGGGCCCTGCAGTAAAGGAAGCTATAGTGTGCTACAACAGTGCAACAAAGAGGTTCAGGATAACAACCTGTTGGTAGCCATGAAATAGGATGTCTGTGCCAAATCCTTGCTTGCTGTAAGAAAAGAAAAACGGAGAGATTAAAGACCTGCGCTGACTAGTCAGCTTCATTCCAAAATTAAAGCAGTTTTTTACCTTCCAGAATCACTGCTGGGTATTTCTACAGAACTGATTTGAATTTAGCTAACTGGCCTTTAAAATCATCTTTTCTGAGAAGAGGCCGTAACATTCAGTACTGGGGCTGGATCAGCCATTCCATTTGCTGTCCCTCCCTCTGTTCAACCCCCACGAGAGTTTCCCTCTGCTGATCCAGCCCTCCAACGCCTCATGGATGAGTGCACTCTCCTGTGGGAAGCACTGCTTCCCCACCCTCACCTGCAGGGGATCCCTGCCCTAGCCCGGGCTGCAGCACAGTCACAGCCAATTCAGAGCACAGTGCACATCCTGCTCTTGGAGAGGAGCATGGCAGGACACCCCTCCCAGCCCCAGCACCTCCCCAAAACCAGCTGTGTCTCTCTCCCAAAGCCCTACAACACCACAAGCCCCCAAGCTCGAGGGTAAAAAAAATTCAGTTCCAATTAAGAGCACTGTGCTGAGAACTTTTTGCTTCACATTTGTTAAACCCACGGCAAAGCTTTGATAGAAACCAAACAACTTCATTTTAGTCAGAAAAAAAACCAAAACACAACATGCCAGAAATGAAGAACTACTGACTTAGGCTGTTACAGCCACGTAGTGCCGACCCCTGGAGTGACACCCCAACTGTCCTCGCTGAGGTAAGAGAACTTACTGTCACATGCATTAATGGGATAGCTGGGCACAAGGCATTTAACCGCAGATTGAATGCAGCCTTCATTCAATTCTTACTTTGACACTATCACTTGAAATCAGTGCTACCTGCAGAAAGCGTATTGTTGAATTTTACGTCAAAGGGAACATTGTTAAACTTTTACTTTAATAATAATGTTTCCATAAAGTTTGAGAAATACTACAGCGGCTTTTAAAATTTAATTGTTAAGAAGCATAATAAAATCTGATTTAACTCAACTTCTAAGGATTGCCAGGGAGTACAAATCAGATTTGTCTTTATGCTACACAGCCAAGCAGTGCCACAGTCTGAGAAGAATGTGGAAGTAGTAACAGGATCTGTTCCTACACACAAATTCTACTAATTAATAATAATCAGAAGGTGAACTGACAATGTGTTATACTATAATACTTAGTTTGCAAACTGTAATGGTAACTGCATGCCAAATAACCACAGAGGTCAACCTGTTCCTCTCCCTCCCATCTAAGGAAATGTAAGGTGGAATTACAAAAAAAAAAGTGAAATGAGACTGTTGTAACAAATAAATATTTGTATAACAAATGTTATACAAATACCCAATGGTTGAATAAGACTGAAATTGATATCTTGCTCTTCATTTTTCATCAAATCAATGTCTAAAGGATCTTCAATGATTTATTCAATCTGCAAAGTTCCATGTTTGAATTAAGGGATTGGGACCTAGAAGCATCTCTACTGTCACTGAAATGTCCTTTTTGAACAAGGAAGAAAAGCAGATGCCAGAAAACTTCTATTTAACATCAGCTTGGAAGTTGAGTAAATCAACACACATACCTGGAAGAAAAGAATCACATCTTGAAACAAACATTTTAGCCTCAGTCAAAAATTAACGTGCTAAATACCTTACCTATACTACAGGTAGTATGATACTGTGATAACTTATTTACAGCTACATAATAATCACTGCCAAAACCAGCAAGAAATTCCAGCCTACAACTACAGCCTTTGATAACACAAGGCACAGCTGAGAACATCTGTCCCAGACTCTTCTATTTGGGACAGCTTTGGTTTGGCAGAATCCATCTCTGAAATTAAAGCTAATGAATTTTGGTTCCTATATTTTGGTGGTTTATTTCCATTATAGTAGTGAAAAGTGCATCTCCAAATTAAAGCCCCGTTGAAGCAGAGGCTAAAACAAGCCAGCAGAGCTGGAGGACCAATAGCTACAACAGCAGCTGTTAGTGACCAGTTTGAGAGTTCAGCATTCAGGAGTGATTTGAAACACCCATCCTGTGTCACTGCTGCAGAGACAACCAGAAGGCAGGGCATTACTGAGGTAGTAATCAGTATTTGAAACAGGACTTGCTGTCCAATACACCTTCCAAAAGGCCGTCTCCGAGAAACTGCCAGCTGGAAAACAAAATGCTTTTTACTGGGCACAGCCACACAATTCAACTGGTTGCAATTTCAAGATATCTGAGTCTTTTCTTCAACACAGCTTATCTTGGATCTTGGGATACTCTTGAAAACGTGACTGCCAAGGTTCCCCCAGGAGGGTGGTAGCTGGCTATGCCTGGACCCTGACAAGGTATGTGAGCATTCCCTGGAAAGAGGAGACTACAGGTAAACCAGCCAGCGTCAGGAGAGAGAAGCTTGCACGAGTCCTTCTGGCAAAGGGAAAAGAGCCACAGGCTCTGAACAGAGGTCTGCTGGAGGACACCAGTTGTGTCTGGAAAGGGCTGGAGGAGGCCATGGTGTAGGCATTCAGGTCTGAGCAATCCTGGTGGCTTTACTTTCTTGAAAGTATTTAAACCTTGGGAACAGGCCTGTAAAAGCCTGAGGTCAAAGTTCAGAATGTGAAGGTGGCCTGTAGCAGTGCTGGAGTGCAGCTGGTGTTTCACATCTTTCCACACCACTTAGTATACTAAGACTTAAATTTTCCTCATGGGAATACCCTCTGAAAAAGCTGATGCATTTTCACCTCCTCTTCTGCTGACCTTGTCTTTCTCAGCCTGATTTAACCAATGGCACCTGTGCACACAGATACTATGGTATATTTGAAGGATTTGACAGTGCAATTTCCACAAAAGATTAGTAAGGATCATGGGTGTTCAAGGTACCTGATAACCTGCAGAGCAGTGAGAACAATCCTAGAAATCCTTGAGATCCCATCTTCAGTTCCAAAAGGTTGTGTTCCAACACAGAAAAAGGAATGACTGAGGACTTTCCTAGATGGAGATGAGGATACAGATTCCTCCCCTTGAAGTGTCACCAAAAGCAGGCTGGGAATAGACTGATTTTGCACCAGAGCTTAAGAGGGCCATGTCACATGTGGTCTTGGCACCAGGGCAGTTCACTGAAGCCAGCGAGGTGGTTTAACAACAGAACAGTTTTTGGTATCTGGGTTCTCCTTTTCCCCTTTTCTTTCTTCTTTTCTTCTCTTCAGTACTGGGGTGTTCTTTGAATGGGCACTGAAGCTTGTTGACAGGCCCATTCACATCCTCTGCTTTCAGATTCCTTAGAGGACCTGTGGGATCCTAAGGAATGATGATCCTGTCTCCTCTTCTCAGTTTCTTGACACTGAGGAAGAATGGTGCAGAAAACAGACTAAGCCCACACCATTTTCCTCTTCTGCTATACTGACCAAACTGTAAAGATGGAACAATTTCATTAACCCAGGAGTCTCTGAATACCAGAAGGAACACCTAGATACCATTTGCCTGAACATCATGAGTCATTATGTATCCATCCAGCCACCCCTTCTCTACAATGACCTACAACGTGTTGTCTAATGTACTTTCAAAAGGGCTTTCAGTTTTAGAGAGGAAGAATTCAACTTTTTTCTTTAGTTGTAAGTTGAAGCAGTTATGTTTATTCGCACCAATTCCCACCAAATTCATCTTCAGCTTCCAGCAATTGATTCTGGTGTGCCACTACCAGACTAGACAGTCTTCTGACCAAGGACTTGGCTGAACCTTTTGAGCATCATCAACAGAACCTGGGTTTTATTTTTAATTTTTTTCATTTTGGTTTTAGAGGATAGCTTACAGGCTAATACAGGTAATGGTGACAGCATAAAGCACATTATCCTGGATGCAAGACAACAAAAAGTGATACAGACAATCAGCCATCCTCTCAGGCACTGCAGTCAGCCACCAAAAGGGCACCTTCTCCCCACATGGCAATGCAGTGCACACCCCTAAGCCAAATCCTTAAACACACTTCCAACCCCAGCTAACTGTTGTCTCTTTTTTGATACTCTGTCAGCCACATCACACTCCTCCCTTCCTTCTCTCCCCAAACGTGTGGCTGGAGGTTTTAATCATAATGGTCTTGGGTCAATTAATCACCTTTAATACAAAAAGGTATCTCTGCCTTCTGAAATGATGCCTTTTGTCCAAGATGACATTACCAGAACTGGATGAAGTAACCTTGGATTTCTTTAACTTTTCAGTCAATCCCTTTAGCACTGACAAGTCTTAGGTATATTGTGAAAGCTTCAGAACTTAGGTGAGTGAGTGTTGCATCTACTGACAGTAAATCCCACGCTGTCCAATAAATAAATGTTCAAGGACAGAGAACTAAACCCATACCACTGTCTTTGAAGATACTTCACTGTGCCCACAAGCCTCTCTCTTTGTCCTCTCTACCTAAGACCAGTGTTCCATGGCAATTATTCTGTAGTTGCTTGACTTGCACACAACTACACATTTCATACTTGATGTTTTAAATTAATTAATTGCTTCCTTTTTTCTGAATGTTAGGTACTCAGGTCTTGTGTTCACAGGGTACACCATTCCTAGGAGGGGCATATGCTGCCAAGGATTCCACACCTACTCAGGAGCACAGCTACTTCAGTGAGTAGGTTTTCAAACATCACACACATTGCATTTACTTTGCACCACTCCTTGAGGTACCTGGATTTTCGGCCCTCACTGAAGTCTTCAGATTTCAAGGTTGATACAATTTTAGCATTCTATGTATTTTGTTCAAGGCTGCTGACATTAAATACTAGCTTTAAAATGTCAAAAAATTAGAAGTACCTTAAAAGTATGAATTTTGTCAGTACAAAAAAATTAGCAGACACAAAACTAAGGGAAGAACTGAACTCTCTTAGAGTGGTATCTACCCTTGACTAAAGGAAATAGGAGTTTGTGTAGCTGTGTGCCTTTCTTCTTGTAGGCTCAGGTCAAACACACTAATGTGGAAACCCAGAGGCAGTACAGCATTGCCTCCACTCCTCCCCACAGCCCCAAAATCTGAGCAGAAGCACAGGGGCTCCCAGGGAACAGTGAAACGTGTTCACATTTATACAGACCAACAGCTAAGAGAACCCAAAGCAAAACCCTACAGTGCTGCTGATGCAGAATATGCACTTCAGGTGTAATTAGACTCATGCACCAAGTCACAACCAAATCTGGACAGAAAGAGAACATCTTATAGCAAGAATAGCAGTAAAGCTCCTTATGCAAATAAATTACAGCACCAGTCTTACTGAGACTCAGACTCTGAAGACACTACACTAGTAAGCTACTTGACAATCAAAGATACTCTTCCTTCAAAGAACACCATTAATTCCAGAGCTATACAAAACAAATCTACTTAATATGATAAAGTTGTAGCCAACTTTAGTATGTTTTATAGAGGGGGAAAAAACCCAAACCAAACCCAAACTTTGAAGCACTTAACTTTGCATTCATCCAACAAGTATCAACTAATGACTAAAGACTAATAGCAATGGCCTAATCACTTCCAAACACTTATTATTTAAGGAACGTAATGAAAGTGAAAAGCTTATTTTAGGTGCTTTTACAACTGATTTCTGATTTTTTTCATCCTCCATCTCATGAGAGGATGTATTTAATCTTTTTTAAAGCTCCAAAGGAAATCAGCTTAAGAATTAAAAAAGGTATGTCTAAATGCAACAAAAAAAATTTAAATAACAAAACAGGTTTCTAGCCAGTCACATTAATGAGCTGCATACAAGTTCGAGGATATGTTTAACAAAGGTTTGGGGTTTTGTGTTACCATCCAACAAGTAAGTACACCATTCTCCAGAACAACAATTAGTCACATCTTTAAGTATTTGCATGTGACAGCAGACTTGCTATGCACTCTCTTCACCCCTCAGTTCATTACCAAACCAGATTTGCCAAGACAAAAAACCCTAGCACTAGCCATCAGCCAACAGGCAGCCTAACCTGCACTTGGCAGAACTACTTCAGAGTGAAAATAATCAGCTCAGAACCATACAAAGTAGCTGGACAAGCACTTTCAACTACTCACTGCTTCTGCCATTTAAGAACACAGACAACAGGTATTATTAAAACCAAAGCTAGTAAGGAAACAAAAAAAAATTATGAAGGACAGAGGACTGGACTCTCTCAATTTCTAAAGGTTAAGATCAAGCTTTAGTAACTAGCTTTAAACATACTCTTTGGATAACATAGTTGGTGAACATCATATCAGACAAATAACATTACTTTCAAATTTTACTAGAAAGGTAAAAAAGGACTTACAGAAGTGGTTAAAAGTCACTGACCTCTCACTAATTGTGTACATTTCACAACATCTGTATGTGGATGTTCAATGGTAATCTCAAAACCTGAAGAGTTACAAATACATTTTAGAATTATACACTTGCATCTGTAAAATAAAAAACCAAACCCCTTATGTTTCCCCACCAACCCAAAATACTTACTAAACCTTTGCACTGCAGAACAAGTCATACTATTTGCCTGCCTTTTATGCTTCACCTTTTCAAGCTTTTGAATGGCAGATGGTATAGTCACTTCATTACTAAAATATTCCTTCAGTAATCTCAGTGCCTGTATATATAACCCAGGAAATTATTATACTTTGGAAGTTGAGCATATCTGAACAGTTTCCAACACATTAACAAGTCAGTAAAAACTGTACTGCAGACTCACTAAAATACATGTGTGTGCACTTCCACTTTATTCATTGATTTCGAGGACTTAAAACAGTTGGCATCTATGAAATTACAAATTAAGTCAATTTGTAAATCAGCAACTTAAGAAACCTTTCTTTGTTTATGACACTTGTTTTAAGAATTAGGTCACTACTGTGAGCTATTTTTTTTTTAATACACTCCAAATGGTATTTAAGAGTATCTGAGCAGGTCAGTGTTCTCAGGCCTGCTAGCTGTAATTGCCTCGATGGTATTTTAAAGTCAGACTTGTTTTGGAATCATCTGAATCCATTAAATGGTGACATGATGTTTAGAGGCAGTACCCTGCTCCACTGCATGTCCTTGACTGAAAGGCAAAAAGGGAAGAGCACTTGGTACCAAGCTCCTTGCAGCTGTTTCAGGACACAGACACAGCTAATCCAGGGTACTGTGTTACCTCACTCAAACAAATACCAATGTAACCACTACTTCACAGTAAAATCTATTTGGAAACCCACACATTTCTAACTCAAACTGCAGAAACATCTATTTCCTAAGTACAGCTACACCATTTTTCTCCCAAGTGAACACAGCAGAACTGCCAATACAAAACTAAATTCACAGGTTAGAAGTTACACACGATACAGTAAAATTCAACAATCCAGTTACTTGGCTCCCATTTCTTCTTCACGGTAAGTTGGCTGCACAGGAGACATACAGAAAGACATACCTAAGGTTTGAAGCATGATTGTTTCAAGTATAACCAGCTCTTGGGCTTGTTGAAGGTATGCCTGAAACAAACAAGCAAACAGGTGAAGACCCAGCAATCCCATCTCCGAAGTTTAACCACACAGTGCCTGTTTAACCCCAGCACCCAGGCCAGTTAGAACTGACAGAACACTTCACTGTGCTCTTACTTTCTTCCACCACTACAAGCAGTGCTACAAATTCAGTTATACCTGACTATCTTTCACAGTGAGGTTTACCTAATTAGTCTGGATCTCTTATAGTGTATTCCAGGAAAGCATTTTTGGGAGAACAGGGGGTGCATAAGAATTACAAAGACTCGACTAACTCTAGGCAGGTTATTTATTTTACCAGTACTTTAAAATACAGCTGGAGATGCTCAGCTGAGTTGTGGCTCAGGGAAGAAAATGTCAACTATAAAGTAAGAGCAGGCTGTACAAACTTTGGCAAATGAAAGACCAATTTACAGCAGAGGCAGCAGCTGACAAATATATCACATCTTTCAAAACAGCACATGGCCAACAGTGCACAGTGAGCCTCTGCCTCAGAGACAAATACCATGCACCACACTTCTTACTTAACATCCAGTCTTCTACTACACACGTAGAAGCCTTAAAAACAATGCTATTTCAAGATGGAGCAATCTCTTCAAGTTTTACAACAAATATGTGAACCTTTAATAAGCTGCATTAAGTAACACAAAATATCTGTTAAAACAAAAGACTTTTTCCTAGACTGCAGACAGCAATAATCCAGTAAGACAGTTTAACAGATCATAAGATGAAGTGTCATCTGATCATCTTTAAAACCATGACTTCCACCTACATCACTCTTTGTATCCAGTTGTGGCTCTTGAGGATGAAGACAGGCATTTGCTACTTTAATAACATGTTCAAGTTTCCGTGGCTGTTCTTCCACTTTTGCAGCCAAAAACAATGCTGTAGGAGACATTATCTGAAGAAGAAAAACAGATGTGTATTTTTTTAACTTTTTACAACCAGTACTTGAATTTTTATGGAGAATCTAAACTAATAAATAGAAAAGGTTTAAGAAGCTGGATTTGTGGCTTTTTTTTTTTTCAGTTTTGAAGTCATGCAAGGCAACAAAAAAACAACTAGTCTTGTGTTATTTTCTAACTGATGTAATCCTCTCAGCAACACAGGGAAGGAGTAGCATAATGCTAAATCACATTTGTGAGTAAAAAGTCTGAGGTCAAACTAATTCTAGTTCGACATAAAAAAATAACTTGGTCCAGAAGAGTTACTCACACTAGAACAGGCTGCTTCAAGTTAAATATACTTTGTGAGAAAGTTCATCCAATTTCTTGCACAGAGCGAGTCACTACACCATCTTTTCAGTAAAAGTCAAAAAGGTTGATCACAAGTTCTGTGAGCATTTGATTCTCCTAAAGAGTGAGAAACTTTGCACAGAACTTCAATAAAAACAGCTTGTTATATAAGCATAGCTTGTATAACTTTATCTATATATTTTTAGAAACTTTACTATATTCCCAGCAGTACCTGGAGAACAGAGCACAAGGAGTCACAAAACATCAGTTATATCAAATGTTAGTAAAGATTACATATTACATTTAAAGATAAAAATCTCCACAAAACTCTAGGTGTCATAAGCTGGCAGAAAAGCACCCACTGGCACTTCAGTCCCACCCAAGAGTTAGCTATGAAGTAGTTTTGATTCCTCTTGTCAGCTGGAATGACTGATGTGTGCAGACACAACACAGCAAACCACAAATGACTGAAGAATTAAGTCTTCTTTGTATGCAAAAGTTGCCCACGTTAAACGGGAATTAAAATGGCAGTAGAAATCATCCAGGCATGAGCTGATTAAAATGGTTAAAATTAAGCCAGTATAAAGCACTTATTCAGAGACTGAAGCAGCTGCTTGCTGAGCATTTACTGAATGCATGGTGCAAGTAATGCAGGTAATGGATTTCTCATTCAATGCCCAAACAGAACTAGATTGAATAGGAGGCATTCCCCAAAAAGTCAGGTTTGCCTTTCCTTGTCAGCAAGTAGCCTTTTGTTATACCAAAATGAAGCATTTTGTATAAAAATCTGCAATATATGGAAAACGGCAACACGCTAATTAGAAGTGAATATTTAAGGGGTTAAAGTCCAGAAACTTTCAAATGTATTGAGGGAGTACTTTTTGCACCCTGAAACCACTTTGAAATGTCTGCTTGGATCTTAAGTAAAACTTCTAAGTTGGGTGACCTGAAAATTGTCACCCTGGGAAGGAGATACCCTTTGATGAGCAGAAGTGTGCAATGAGAAATCCAGCATCCTAAAAAACTGAAACCACCTGAAACAAGTCACAGGAAAAAATTCTTCTGCAAGAAAGACAAAAACCCTGGTTTTTTTAAAAGAAGCTTGTAACTTAAGCCTTACAGATGAATGAAATAAAAATCTGGTGAGGTATTGCTGAACAAGACCATATTAGCACTGCATTTGAGACTTAGGATGATTCTTCAGAAGTTTCTATCCCCACTGCTTGAAGTAATGACTTGAAATTCTGGAAGGAATTCCCTTTGCTAAGGACATACTACTTGAAATGTCTCACACTGGGAGATAAATGTTTAAACAGCAAATGTGATGGAAAGACTTTCTGGAGTTCACAGACTATCAACAGTTCTGAAGTGCCCAAAAATGCAGATGTACAGGAGCACACACGAGTATAACCCAACACACACATCATGAGAAGGTGTTTTACAGAGCAAACTGTGCTCCAGCCTAGTAATGCAAGAACCCAGGCAAAGGTCCCTCACAGCTTCACCCCTATAAGCCCAGGCCTCTTCCTACACAGTTTGTGGGTATAGTTGAGCATATATGGAATTTTCATAAATTACCTTTCTGAAAAAATCACCTTCTGACAATCACCATGACTGAAAACATTTACACCCTACAGAGGCATTCTTCAAACCAAGTCACCAATGACCACACAGCTAAATCAGCTGAAAATTCTCACCCACTGTTACTCTATGTCTGACTGCACCAAAGTTCTCCTTCATTCCAAAAAAGTACCTTCACCAGGCTGACTTCAGGGTATCTTCTGATTTACTGAAATTGATCACTTCTGGCCAAGAAGTCTCTGCACAATTCCTGATCTCCAAGACCTTACATAAAACAGTTCTGAAGGCTGATTAAGTCAAGCTGATTAACCATCATTTAACTCTGGTTCATCAGAAATCTGTGTACAGCCCAATTATCTATTTCTTTCAAAAAGAAGCGTTGGCTTCAGGCCAAAGAATTTCAGGTCTTTGTCTTGTCTACGACAAGGGTTCTCAATCCCAGTTTACAGCAGGTCAGTATTTTTATGGCCTTTAGTATGTATTCAGAAAAACAGACATCCTAATAAAATTTCAGACTTGGCACACATGCAGTCTTCAGTGAAGATGACACACCTTGCTAAGTGTATAACTGGCAAAGTAACTCAAATGCTTTCATTCATTTCCAATTCTCAAAAATGGCAAAAGAAAGCAAAGTAGAACAAAAAAGCAAAATTAAAGACATGTACTTGACAAAGTGATAAGCTTCTTCTATATAAAGATCTTAATTTGACATCAAGCAAAATAATTATCTACCATGCACACAGAACAGTCTTTAAGACTTGAAGGAATATTTTCAGAACAGATGCAATTTATGAAATTAAATCCCATGTTTTTACTGAGAATCTCAGAAACCAAGTCCCATCGAAACAGAAAAAAATCCCACACCATAAGAGCCTTGTTAGGACAATCCAAGAACACTATGCAGCCAATTTCACTGGTAAATCTGGTATAAGTCCTTTTTCACCTAAAAAGTACAGGACATTCAGACAAAGGCATTCAGAAAAATCTCAGAATACATATGCAGCATGTACATAGTTTTCTGAGATCTCCCTCTCCCTTTTAATGCCAATATTAGTATGTTTTTAGATTTGATACAATTTAGTTTAAGACATTAAGTGGTTCCAGTCTCTGAGAGGGTTTTCAAGTGCAAACAAAAGAGCTGTGGGGATTTTTATTTTATTACAAGCAGGAGCTCACATTTCTTAAGAGCAGAAAATATGTTAAACTGCAAGATTAAAACCAGAACTGAAGTATCCAAAACAGCCTCACTAAAGCCTGAAGTGTATTACAAAAGTTTTAAGAACTTTGCATAACTGCAAAGTCAACTGTTAAATACTGTGAGTTGTACAAGGCATGAGACACAGGAAGGGAATACAGAAGGATGGGACACAAAAAACCCTCCCCACAACTCACCTACCTTGTGCCTGAAGAATTCCTCATGCAGCCTTCTTTAGGCTCTTCACACAGTTCCACTGCATGTCACAAAACCCCCTTGACATCAAGTATATTTTCAACTGGTTGTTTGGTATTCTACATAGTATTTCCAAGGATTATATTAAAAAACTACAGCTACCATTTGGATACCTTACCTCTCATTTCCAGCATACTAAGGATTTTTTCCCCTTTTCTGTTCTTCAAACCACAATGTACTGAAGAACAGGCATCTAAAAGAACTATTTGCTACATAGCAGTATCAGACACCAAGTACTATTGAAACAGTATTTGCAGAACTTAAATTTTCAAGATACTTTTAATATAACAGGCTAGCACTGCCTATAAAAAGCCAGCAAGCTCCATCCCCATCCCAATATTAGCACTGACCAACTTTATACTCAGCAAACCAAAGTTACTGTGCCCTGGTCAACAGCAACTTTGAAAGAACCATTTGTGCTACTGTGGAGGAATTTCATAGTAATTCCTGCCATTTGCACAGCCAGGGAAATTAGTAGTCAGGGCATCCAATTCTGCTTGCCAGAGTAAAGCAAATTTCCACTCTATCACTGGGTCACAGCAACCTTGTAAGGTCTTAACCTGCTCTGACTGCCACATCAAATCTCAATACATTCTTCCTTGCACCTAAATGTTGTACTTTGTAGGCAATCCAGAGCAAGTCACAAGTGACTTGCCAGCTCACAGTAACTCCACAAAAAAAGGGCTATTTGGTCATTAGAGCAACACATATCATACACTAATGGGCACATGCCACCCCTGTGGCTTTACAGATTTAAGATACTGTTGGGAGTTCTGTCCCCTATTCACAGATGACTCAAACTGCTGAAAGCCTGTAAAATTTAGCAGTAACTTATACTGAAGGAAAAAAAAAAAAGACAACAGCCCTTCAGTAACTGAGCTTCCACTAGAAGACTTGCTCATTAACAATTGAGTATGTGTGACATATAAAAGACATATATGTATATTTGTATAACCTGGCAATTACACATGACAATAAATAGACAAGTGCTTATTACCAAGCTAAAAACAATCTACCAATAAAACAAGAAAACATAGGCTACGTTTTTTTCAGCTGAAGATCATAAGGTATTCTGACTAATGGACATCTAATTTTCTAGCCCCAGCCTGCAGATTCCTTCTTGCCATGGATAAACAGCACCACGTGCACACAACAAAGAAACACTAGAGATATACTGCAGAAAATTTTAGCTAGGGCTTAGCTTCAAGACTGCCAGTACCTTACTATTAATTTCTAATGGTTACTTTCTTCTTGCAGTGCTGAATACTGTTACATTTTTTAGCTTGCCAAGTACTCTGGAGATTTGATATTAAGTATTTATTACAGTCCTTGGCTTTTGCTTTCTCTACAGAGAACCCCACAGATGGTTTGGGAATATTTTAAGAGTGACTCCATTCACTGAGACCACCCCCTTTACCCCACAGGAATGTAAGAGAATGCACTTGCCCATCAGCACACACACAAAGCCACTCTCAGGCCTTACACTCATTAAGAATTACAAAAAAGAATTCAGCCAGAGTCAGTATTACTGAGTGATAACCTGCAGTGCACTTGCCTTTAACTTTGAATACTATTACCTGAGAATTAACAATACACTTCCCCCACTCCTGGAACAGTTGCAGTTTCCACCCCTTACATAGTTTATTTGTGAATTTTAAGTCATAAATACAACTTAAAGCATAATTTTCTTATATAAGAGGCACTATACACCCAAATACTACTGTGCTTCCAGTTCCAAGTGACTGTCATTTATCAGTATCAGTGAAAAAACAAACACAGCAGCTAAAGCTTCTCACTACCTAAATCTATGGTGGATTACCAGCTGACAGCACAAACAGTACTCTAACAGGTGATGTAGGAGGTGTGTAGGTCTAGCTATAAATACAGCAGCTCTGCACAGAGCCACCTCTCCATTCCAGGCAGCTCTGACTACTTTATTGAGGCCATAAGCCATCCACAGAGACAGAAAACTCTGGATCCCTCACCAGCTCCTCTTCCAACAGCTACAGGTCATTGCTACACAGGCAGGTACACAGAGGGGAGGGAGAGGAATTTATATGGATAAACACTGCAGTTCTGGTGACAAGCTGCTGGAAGTTTGAATTTATCTCAGATTTTGCACAAAAATAATTAAACACACTTCTGAAATGTACCTACAAGCAAATATGTATTTCCTGCCCAAAAAACACCAAATAAGGTGCCCATTTGATCAGCCAACAAAAGCAAACAAATTCATGCCAGACTAAAGAGTTGAGTTGGCTCTCACTGTACCCCACTGTGTACCTGCCCCAACTGCAGACAGTGCAAGGTTGGCAAGATTCTACCCCTTGGTAGATCAAGGTCTGTTCTGGTCTAGTCCTAACATGTCACAGTCTCAACCTGTTTATTTTGTCATTAAAAGATCTAAGAAAACTCATCCTCACCATTTAGCGACCCAGCACCATCATTAATTGTTTGCTTAAAATACCCCCTCCCCAAGAATACCTAGAATATTATATTATTATCTATTGCAGCCAGGTCTGGACATAAAAAAAGAGAGGCCTGACATTTCCAAGTTGGAATCTCAAGTTCCATACCTGTTACAATATTCCTCAATTACAGGCAGTATTTTTACTGAAGATTCTGTTATTTGTAACACATTCTGTGTTCAGAGTCAGCATATTCAGTTCATTAATTAAAACAGGAGAACTGGCATCTTCTCATCAGACAAAGATTTTTCTTGCCTAATGTGACCTACCATCACACCACTTCAGACTAGACCAGCTAATGAATTTACAGTGTTTCAGGAACAGATACATAATCCATATGGATACACACATAACCACATTATCATTGTCACACACACACTATGCCAGCACTTCCACTGACTTCACAAAGAAAAATGTGTGTTCCTACACATCAGCCTTTCAAACTACAGCACATAAGCACCAGCCACATTCAAACCGACTAAATGCATTCCTCACACATCTGAAACGTGCTTGATGATGGTGCCTATTTTTTTATTTCGATGGCAGAAGATAAAACCTGAATTACCTTAACTAGTGGCAATTAAAGTTGAAAAGAAGTATCATACTGCTTCTAAATCACTGATAAGAATTCCTGTAAATAAACCAAACTTTACTCTCCTGCATGTAACACTTCTCAGTCAGACTGACAAAACTACAGGCATACAATTACCACAGATAAAATGGTACTTACATTTCGATTAAATTTTGTGAAGGAATGATGCATATAAAACCTGTGCATGTAAACAATTGCAGTATTTATCGTAAGCTGAGATCTGGAAGATTAATAATTAAGGAAACACTACATATTAAGAAAATTGTTTACAAGATCTGAAAGCCATAAGCTTTCCACATCAATCATTGCTCTCAACATACTGTATTCAGCCGAAAATGGATTAAGGACGTGACACTTCCGAACTTAACTGATATTAACACGTACTTAACCGATATTAACACGTATCTTTCCCATCTGTCCCGCAGACCATGTGGAGATTCCTACACCAGGCTCGCCAGTCACCCACTGAACGAAAACTCCTCAATGGGCGACATACAGCGAAACAGTCTCAAGTGCTTTTGTTTTGTTCCAATTCAACTATTTCAGCAGGCGATTTGAGGCTTTAGCCTTTCCCTGATCTATTTTTTTTTTTTTAAATCTCATTAAAGAATGGCTAATGAGGAGATGCCCGTTTCGGGGAAAACGGGTCTGCGGGTACGTGGGATTTGCTTTAAAAGTGCCCAACCCGCAGCTACGGCCACAGCCGGGGCCGACAGGGCAGGTGGGAGCCCCGAGTCCGCCGCCCGCCGACAAAGAGCGCGGCGCGGGGGCTTCGCCAGGCTCCTCCTCCCATTCTGTGCTCCAGGCCACGGCTCCATCCCACGGGAGCGCCGGCCGCGCGCTGCGACCGAGCGGGCAGGGCCCC
>WEIV01015458.1:477652-491149 GCA_013390005.1 Calyptomena viridis
GTGGAGTCGTGGGTTCGTAGAGTTGATGCAAAGTGCGGAACACGTAAAAGTGTTCTCAAGAAAGGATGAATCCCAGTTAGCAGGAGGGGAGATCTAACCTGTGAAACGGCAGCCAACAAGCTCTTAAGCGATGGCCGTGTGTTAGGGAAACAAATTAGTTGGTGGAACTGCCTCGTTGAAGGTTAGGGCTTGGCATCACAGAGCCAGCTAGGTTGGAAAAGACCTCTGAGGTCATCGAGTCCAACCTGTGGCATTACACCACCTTGTTAACCAGACCTGGGCACCAAGTGCCACATCCAGTCCCTTCTTAAACACTTCCAGGGACAGTGACTCCACCACCTCCCTGGGCAGCCCATTCCAATGGCCAGTCACTTTCTCTGTAAAGAACTTCCTAATATCCAATGTAGACTTCCCCTGGCGCAGTTTAATACTGTGCCCTCCTGTCCTGCTGGTTTCCAGGGAGAAGAGAACGATATCCAGCTCGCTACACCCTCCTTCCATGCTTCAATAATCTCAGCCTCAGGGGGAGGTTACCAAAGCTTGGGAGGAAGGATGTACCCCTGATAGTGGGCACAAAGAATGCAGGATTTACGGACCACAAGGACATTTGGCAGAACCCCCAAGATAAGGAAGAAATTAATAAAGCCAACTCAGCAACTGTGCTGAAATCGGCACCAACTGGATAAAAGGTAGTTCCATCAGAGGGAGATCTGTGACCACTTGATGCAATGCCTGGGTTGGTTCTTGGTCTTGCTATCTCAGTTAGTCCAGGAAAGCATCATCAAAGGGTAAGAAGGTTGCACGGAGACCCCCATGGTGGACATACATGGTTTATTGATCCTCTGTTGCTGTGAGGCTCCAGAGGAGGTCAGAACCATGGGGGTCCAGGACAGGATCCGACCCTGACCTCTTGTTTGCATGGGTTTATAAGGGGGGTCCATATTCTGGGAGGGGATTAGGGAATGGCCAATGGGAAGGGGATGTGGGAGTGGTTTAGGGAGGTATAGGAATGGTTTGGGTCTATGTGTGGGGAGAATGAGAGAGAAGTGAGGGTGGGATTAAACTGGGGAGGAGATACAGTCCAGAACTAGGTTTTACAGAACCACATATTAAAGTATATAAACATAGACACAGATAAACGGAGCACATTACTACAACCACTGACACAGACCACTGGCCCAAGAGACCCACAGACCCAAAAGGAGAGCAAGACTGAGCATGTGAACTAATGAGCATGAGAAGCAAGAGAATCATTAATCAATGGAAGATANTCAGTGGAAGACAGAATACTAACTAAAAAGAGAACTTGTATGTAACTTATAGCCAATGAACACTAATTCCTTTGTTTGCTAAATGTATAAATAGTAAAAAGTTTTGATAGTTGGTGTGCTTGATTTGTGGAAACCTCCACCTTGGACCATACACAGATGTCTCCTTCCTAAACTAGGTTCCATGTCTGTGTTCAGAGAACTTCTAAAATTGGCAGCGGAGTCATGGAATCAGAATCATCAGGGTTGGAAGAGACCTTTAAAATCAAGTCCACCTGTCAGCCCAGCACTGATGCTGTAACCCTTAAACCACTAAACCGCATCACTCAGTGCCAGATTCAGATGCCTCTTAAACCATAAACCTCCAGAGAGGGTGACTCCACCACCTCCCTGGCCAACCTATTCCAATGCCTGACCACCTGAACAGTGAAAAATTTATTCTAACATCTAATTTGAATCTCCTTTGTCTCAGCTTAAGGCCATTTCCTCTGGTCCTCTCACTGTAGGCTTGGCAGAAGNCTCCTTTGTCTCGGCTTAAGGCCATTTCCTCTGGTCCTCTCACTGTAGGCTTGGCAGAACTGACTGACCCCCATCTGGTTACAACTCCTGTCAGGGAGTTGTAGAGAGTGGTAAGATCCCCCTGATTCTCCTCAATACTAAACAAACCCAGCTCCCTCAGCTGCTCCTTGTAAGATGTTCTCTAGGACCCTTGATGCCCTTTGATGGACAAGCTCCAGTACCTCAATGTCCTTTTTAAAACAAGGGACCCAGAACTCTCTGAACCTTTTGCCCATTCCTATTTTACCCTTAAATAAATTTGGAACCAAAGATTTGGTACCAAATCTTACTTTTACATAGATGTTGTTAAACATCAACCTCATTCCCAGGTAAATTCAAGTGCCCAACCAGTGGCAGAGGTAAAGCACTGGAACGAAACATCCTAACTTTTGTCTCACTGCTTTGGGGTGAAGAAAGGCAGCCTTCTTCTTTCCCTTCAGGAAAATATATAGCTCTCCTGATTTTCCTTACATCTCAAGCACAGTCTATTCAGCAGCTCTGTTTAAATCTATTTTACCACCTGCTATAAATGCAGTGTGCAGGTTGTCCTCACTAGGCACTCTGGATTTTTAGCAGTAGCTTGAGATTATGGATCCAGGATTGAAAAGGTACAAAAAGGTATTGAAAATTGTGATCATCATGGATCAAAAGGAGATCTCCAAGCATTCTTCTCCTGTTTAGCATATGTCACTACCACCCTGCAGTGGTTTTGTTCACCTGAAGTTACATTACAACTAATTCAACAACTTCAGTGCAAATTTTGTACAGGAGCTGTAATTTTATAACTAGGCCCAACAGAATACTAATGAAATATACAGGTGTGTAATGCAGCACAGACATGAATTACTTGCCTGAGCTTCCCAAATGCACCAAATCTTTAAGATCTTGCATGTGAAGAGGAGATTTAACCTCAAAGATTTCTGTTGTAATTAGGAGCTGATCTTTGCCTTCATATTTTTGTCTGTAACAATCAAAGTACAACGTTTTACTTCACTGTTTACATCACTGAAAAATTTGTGGAGTTCGGGTGTTCAACTTACATTTTTTGTTCCTTCGGTAATTGTTGGAGGAGTATAAGGAATATTCTTATTGACTGTCATTAGAATTTTACATTAGCTTTGTTAATGAAAAGTAAAAGAAGATGTAGGGAAGGTTATATATATTTCTCTATGTTAAAAATCTTAACACATCGAGAATAAGTAGAATATCATTAAATAATGACAGTACATAATGAATATGTTTTATGCACAGGGTATGCACATTAATTAACTGCCATCACCCACTCAGTCACAGGTTAAGGTAATTAAATACTATTCCTGCTCTTGGAGAGGTTTCAGACCTTGGTCCCCAAAGATGTAACATTGCATTCTTACTAACTTATTCTTACTTATTCTAACTTATTCTTACTTAGCTGGTTTTATTCATAAAAAAAATAGAAGAATTAATCCAATTGAAATATATTAGAGGAATCACAATGTATTTTCTTCTTAAATCCATTTAAATATCTGTGAGAATCATATATGCTGAAAGGAAAAAGGATTATATGAGAATGAAGTTACCTTTCTACTTTGAAATTCAATTAAAACAATCTGGTTAGAAAATCATACATTTAAGTAGCTCAATGCTTGCATGTGGATGCTTAAATAAAAAAGGTCAACAGAAGTCTTGCAAACCTGAGGACAGTAAATATAATAAAGCTATTTTTTAGATCTTTTCCTCTTACATAAAAACTTGATATTCTAAATTTGTGAGCTGCTGAATGCTTCAGCTTCTGATGTCCACTAGGCTTTTATGGAATGTATTTGGAGAAGCAATATATTAAAGATCCAAATGCAATGGCTCCGTGTTGTGGTTTAACCCCAGATGGCAGCTCAGCCCCGGGATGGGGCAGGGAACCAGAAGAGTGAAAGTGGAAAAACCTGTGGGTTGAGATAAAGATACTTTAACAGGTAAAACCAAAGCAAAGCAAACCCAGGAATTCCATCCCCACTTCCCATGGGCAGGCAGCTATCCCCAGGAAAGCATCATGCACAATGGGGACTTGGGAAGACAAAACACCATCACTCCAAATGTGTCCCATCCTCCTTCTCTCCCAGATTTCTATGCTGAACGTGCCACCATGTGGTCTGGGATACCCCTGGGATACCCCTATCACTGGGGGACTGAGGAGCAGAAAAGACCTTGGCTCCGTTCAGTCTCTGCTCAGCAGAAACAAAACATCCCCCGTTTCCAGCACAAATTCAAACCAAAGCCCCACACCAGCTGTGAAGGAAATTAACTCCACCCCAGCCAAAACCAGCACTCAAGGAAAATGTAATTAACCTGAACAAGCCACTTTTGCTTTTTTTTTTTTTGTCAGTTTGACCTTAAAGAAGGACAGAGCCCTCTCTGTATCCCCCAGAACTGCTGATCCTGTAGGTTCAGTCTGTGGCAGTTATGGCCAGAGCTCAAAACAGTTTCTGTCTAGTACTGTTTTTCCTGGAGTGTTCTAAGACTGAACAGTAGAACAGTGACACCACATGTGGCCAGCAAACATCCCATGAGAACAAAGACTGTAAGTGCTCATCCACATTTTCCTGACTAGTATAAAATCCTCTCTGGAGGAGGATGGCTGTGCACTCACCGGATAATAATGAAAGCCCATTTCAATCCTTCTATTCCTATATCAGGACTCAAACTAGTTAGAGCATTAACACTCCAACATTTAAAGCATCCAACCTTAATTTTAAGAGATATTTTTTAAGGAATAGAATATTAAACCATACTGTTGCTAAACACTAGTATTTATTTTTACAATGACACAGCAAGTATTACCACACAAATACATTATTTCTGCACCTACAACCATATTGTTCAAATTTCTTTCTGATGAATAAGTTGCCAGGGGTGTAGGTGGCAGCTAAAATGTAAAATCCCCACATAGACCTTTTCCTCCTGTCTCAACATTGACAGCATCAGTGCTTACCTTTGCAGTGCTGAGCTGAGTGAGGCATGCTGCAATTTCCAGCAGTGGATAAAGGCAAATGTTGCCTTTTATTGGGCATCAACGAAGTTCTGTTTAAATTCTGTTTCGAGATTCTTTCAAATTCTGTTTTTTGGTTATAACAGAGGCTGAAATGTAATGTGTACATCATTTTCTCATCTTGTTCCATCCGGAGAATCAAGTCCTAACATGGCATTGCTTCAGAGATTCTTATTACAACTGCAAAAGGTGAAATCTCTCCTTTATTATGAAAGCAGGGATTTTAGACACAGCCTAAACCCTCAGATGCACAGCAATACCTGTGCATACACGTTTCCAGTACCCTTGCTTTTGTTTTGGAAATAATGGAGACTGTCAGACACTTGTCAAATTTATTTTTTACCTGTACAATTGCACATGCCAATAGAAACATCCCTAAGGATTCAGTATTATTTCCAAAGTTTAGCCTCTTTAGTATCTTCATAATTATTCAAATTGTTTTCTGCTAAGACCCAAAAATTCCAGAGCATTTCCAGCCTTGAGTTTATCCTGTAGAAACAAAACACATATATATTTTTTTGCTTAACTCATATTTAAGTCAAATGCTTTTAGTTGTGCTTTAAAAGGAACTGCTGCAAAGAGACTAAGGGGCCTCTTCCAGTCTTTGCAGAAATTGGTGTTACACTGATTTTTCAGTATTTTATCTCATGTCTCAAACCTGTGTAAAAATCATACCTTCAGTTTATGGTCAAAATCGTCCATTGAATCAATCAATTTTCCAGGTTCCAGTTCCCCAAGTGGAAAAGGGTAATCTGTCCCCAAAATAACTTTGTCCTGGTAATAAAAAAAGTTGTAAATTTTGTAGTTACATTAGAGTTGCATAGAGTTGCATGTGCTTTCTGGCATTTATAACAAACCCCAGGAAGTGTATCACACGTGTGTCTTGGACTGATTAATTATGAAAGTGAATATGGAGAGAATAACTTCCATTAGGAAAAGAACAAAGCTTAAAAGCAATGACTCAAGAGTTTATTGGGTGAATTTAAGTTTGAAATTAATTTAAGTTTGAAAAAATTTCATGTTATTTGGCAATAATTTTTGCTGTGTCTGACTGAAGTTTGGGGTATTTTTATTCTGATAAACAGAAAGTTCAAAATGCAAATCCCAGGCCCATGGCATGAGTGTCTCTTGCTCGGCTGAATAAAACACAAATAGGAATTTCCTACTCAAACTGATTTTCTGTACTGTGGTGCTGGTTTGAAATATAACAAAGAGGCATCTATTGTTCTCCTACACTTCTCATCCTACTGCTGAAGGTAGTTTGCCTAAAATGCAATGATTAATCTTGGTCAAGTTTTGCCATAATTAAATGGCCAATAAAGGACACACAGAATTCTTCCTTCTGATTTTTGCCTTACTCATTGCTTGCCCTGCACTGTTATGTGCAGTCCAAAACGTGCATGAGACTTTTTGACACATTTCTTTAGGGATCTCAGGGAGTTCTCTACCAAACTCCGAAAATATGGTTGGATTTGCATTCCTGAATTTGATCTTTTTGGCTGCAGACACACACAAACTTTAAATTACATATATGTGAGAAGAACTTGTAACGTATTTTGTATGATACTTCAGATAACAAAACCTAAATCTCATTTACAAAATTTCATATATTTATGGAAGACTCACTTTTTTAAAATGTCATTGTCTTTGACTGGGACTGGATATTAACTTTGTGTTTGAAATGGGTACCTGAGAATATGAATGTGATTTGTTTCTGAAAGTAAGTCAGTGAAAAGAAAAGTCAATTAAAATCTGTATGCAAACAGATAAAAAATAAGCAGGTCCTCAATAGGGCCACATTGTTATATGCTCACTTTCGCCCTGGAGTGAGATTTCCCCATTTTATCATCCTTGGAGAGTGCATACTGCCAACTCTCTTGATTTTATTAAAAATCTGTTTTTTCTTAAGCTTTGTCTCCTGCAGACATGAATATTTTAAACCCACAGTGTTAATTAAAAATGCTTTAAAATGTCTCGTGAATTCGAAGTCAAGCTGATGAATTTTGGACACTTTTTAACGTTTGAACTCTGTTAACAATACTGAAATAGGGTGAGGAAAATATAGTTCAGTTATTTTCTGAAATGGTTTGTTTTTCTTATTTGTCAAATGTTTAGGAACAATTTTTTTTCTTAATGTTTAAACTTCCAGTAGATGTCACCAGAGAGTCTCTGAAAGAACCTACACAAACCCTTACCCAAAATCCGAAAGGAGGAGACACATTCTATTCTTCTGTCCTATATTGTTGTGTTATAATTTATTATACGAGACTTGCCTTAAGATTAAGGTAGGAGAATTTACAGCCATAAGTCAAGTTCTGAGTGTAGAATAAACAAAATATATTTAGATATTTGGATGTGTTTACTTTTAAGCAGCTAAATATATTATTTTATCTGTAATATTAAATTAAATGCCAAGACATTTTATTCTGATAGGGAAAAACAAATGTATGCATCTACAAAAACCTCTAACTGATAAACATACCAGGTTTATATGAGAAAATGGATTTCTAAGCCAAGGAGAAGGAAATGCAGCATTTACCAGAGGATTACTAGGTAAGGTTAAGGAAGGCAGGAATGTTTGTACATTCTTGTTTACTTCTCTTTTGTACCAAAGAAAGAAATCTCACACTCTCATTGGAACAATATATAGCTATATTTTTCTTTTCCTCTCTCTATAGGTGTATGTTTGTTTTCCTCTATTTGAAAGTGTTTCATAGCTAATCATGGGATCTATTAATTGGTAATAAAATTAAGAGATGTAAATAATTAAGCAAAATTTATAAGCAGCATTCTTGCTGTGCTACTAGTGATCTCAGATATATCATTTATACTCTTTGAGCTTCACTTTTGTGCCCATCTATAAAATGGGGATTGCAATACCCAGCTTTAGCAACCAGCCTCGGAGAAGTTCTGTGAGGCCTCTGCAGATAAATAACACTCCTGGCAGAAGAGATGTACAATTATTCCAAAGTATATCAGCAAAGCCAATTTTTCCTGGAAGATTTATGGTTTGATTCCTTAATTAGCACGTCTCCTCTTAGGTACACAGGGCTAATGATTAACTTCAGTGGACCCTTCTGCTCAACAGGACTTTTTTCACCATGAAAGCAAATTCATTCAAGTGAGTCTCAAAGAGCATCAAGCATGAGTTTGTCCTCTTATATTAGTAGAAATTGTATTTGTCTTAAATTTCACCTTCCTTCCTACTGTCAGAATACATCTCAAAAGAAGGCCAAATTGCTGTACTGCTGTAGCCAGTTCAGCTCCAACTTCTGGCCAGAGAATGTTTTACCTTTGGATGATGGCTCTTGAGGAATCACCATGGGGAGGTTTTTGCAGAGATACACTGAATCATTTAATCCCATGTCAACTCAGTTCTTCACTTTTCATAGCCAGCATTGTTAGGGATTTTGTGTTTATTTGTATTCACCTCATGCTACCTCATCATGGGGGGAGTGAAGGACTGCAGCAACTTTGCCGTGTTACAAAATCCTTTGAAATGTGCATTTCTGCTTCCTTTAGCTGGGATAGGCTCCAATTAACCTGAACTTAAATGTCCATGACTCACTACAACTGTGACTGGATTTTAATATTCATCAGCTCAAAGCCAACACGTTACATTCTGGTGCCAGGTAGTGGCTGATCCCTGAGGACCCAAGGCCATGTCTAAGCACATCCTCACACACACTGATGCCCTTCCTGCACAGCTCTTAGCTATCCTCTAGAGACCTGTCCTATTTCAAACCTTCAGCTCATAAAGTTACACTGTCATCCTCAAGACTCAATCCTATTGTTTTTTAGCCCAGCATTTATTAATCTTATATGTGTTATCCTGCCAACGCACGACTGCACTGAAAGCGCTGAGATATTTGGCATTTCTGTAAACATTTGGTTCATGAAAGGGTATTATGTGAGAAAATCAACTTTTTTAAAAAAAAGAGGGAACTGTTTAATCTTCATGGTTATAAAGCAGAGCTTGAAAACGTGATGTGAATGGTTTTTTTTTTCAAGGATAAGATGCCTTAGGCTGTGAAAAAGAGAAAGTTCTCTGGAGTGTTAAAGGCATTTATGTTTTGGGTATCTGACTCCTGACTTTTCAGCACTGGGGTTCCACCTGATGGCAAATTGCTTGAGCTCAAAATACTCAGGGGAGAATTAAAGAGGACACCAACATGCCATGTAGTATGCTGGTCAAATTTATTGTGTTAAAAAATTCAATTTCAGAAGTCTGTTGACAAAATAAGCAAGACTCCAGAGAAGCTAATGCTGAGTGACTTTCAGATTATCAAATTACAACCTATAACCTCTTCCTCCTCAAAGAACTAAATTTCTGTTGAAAAGACTGATCATGATTAAGGGCCAGAGTCTATGTGTAGCTTCTTAGGATGAAAGATAGAAAAATTAAAGTGTGGTGCAAAGACAGCAGCTTTCCCACAACAGCGGTAGTTTAGAGAGGCCTTGAGATGCAAAGCTGACTCTAAAGCAGAACTGCTCTGGGATTTGCATGCTATACAAGTTCAAACTGAACAAAGTTCAATTCATCAGCAATGAATTAAGCATCCTGTTGTACTTTCTGTCCTGCTTTGCTCTTGACATCTTCAGCTTAACAGCTTCACACCAGAAGAATAATGTGTGGGTCTCAGGCATGCTGAGTCACTCAGCTGCTAACTTACCAAGGTCTTCCTGACAATGGCAAAACAAACTTCCCAACATTTTAAAATGGATGAAAAGAAGTAGGAGAGTGATCTTGTGTCCTTGCACTGGCAATTTAAAATTCAAGAGCTAGACTCATCCCTGTGCACTATAACTGCACGTAGAACAAAAAGATACTTAGGATGAATGTGGTCTACTTTTGGGGAGATTTCTCAGAAAAGGAGGTAACAGAGGCAAGTGCTGAACTGTTACTCCATAAGCCTTTGGGTGTCTTGTAAAATGGACATGTAAATCACAACCAGCAATTTTTTTGATCTATTATCAAAACACCTTAAAGCCACTTTATTACTCTAAGATACAGTTAAATTCAAAAGGGAATGCATAGCAAAAAGTCCTGGGCTGTTGACCATGATATATTTGCTATTTAGAGGTTTCTAAGAGGAATCAAAAGAAATCAGTATTGGGCTGGAGCCCTCCTGTCTTGTTAGTAAGTCATCTGGTGCCTAAAACTTCACCTCTGGCACAGAGATGGCAAATGCCACCCAAGTTAATACTCACTGATGTCACGAGAACTTTCCAGTACTAACAGCTTATTAGCAGATCTTTTGACAAGTAAATTGTACTGGATTTTATCTTACTTGTTCCTGATGGAACTCGGCTCCATGGTAGTTTTTTTGCACATTTTGTGAGGCTCCTTCCATAAATCTATTTTTGGTTCATAGTGGATTTAAGAAAATCAGATATTCTCTCTCCTCTCCTTTGAGCTGTATTGTTATTGGATGCATACATACATATACACTTCACAGAAATTTTCTACAGTGTTGTTTCAAGCTGTAGTTTTGTTGTCACATTGTGGAATTTTTCATGAATCTTCAAATGCAAAGTTTTCCTAAAAGTACTGCGGGGTAGCTGCAGGCAGAAATTCAGTCTCAA
The DNA here is from genome assembly GCA_013390005.1 of Calyptomena viridis. Classification (NCBI taxonomy): domain Eukaryota; kingdom Metazoa; phylum Chordata; class Aves; order Passeriformes; family Eurylaimidae; genus Calyptomena; species Calyptomena viridis. The sequence continues at coordinate 488,087 of WEIV01015458.1, forward strand.
AGATGCAGGTTTCCTGTGCAGCACGAACTGAAAACCCATGGAATTCAAAGTGTGAGACCTGAGCTCAGAGAACCACAATGAAGAAAGCAATAGTGCTGCATTATTATTTTTGGCCAGCCTAAGCAGGTCACTTCTGTACCAGTTCTAGTGCAGATTTATTGCAGTTCAGACTGTTAAGAGAGGAAAATGGGAAATCAACAGAATTTTTCTGTAGAAAGAAAACATTCAGCTGAGCAGTCTTTGTGAACTTTGGTCATACAAGAGGCCCTGATGACAGCAACAGCCCCATGCTGTATGAGCCTAGCAACTAATGCACAGGAAACAGGGGGTCAGTGTCAGGGCTTGCATTTCTCTTTGGGACATCTGGTAGGTATTTGCCTGCTGGCAGCAGAGACTCCATGAGGTCCAGAGACAAAGACACAAATCCAGGTCTCTTCTAGTGATGATGCCATCTTCAACCTCTACTTGAGCATTTACTAATGAGGAGGAATTATTTGAATGTTTTGGGGTTTTTTTGTCCCATGTGGTACCTGATTTTTAGGTTGCTAAACTGCAAAGATTTCTTTACAAATAGAAAGTATTTTTGCAAACCCATGATGTTCAATGTTCTCTCTAGGATTCCCACAAAAGCTTTTTTTATTATTGACTTGTTTTTTCTGTCTATAACTTCCCAAGTAGAAGTACAACTTGATTTCTTCAAGCATACACTTAGATTTTAAAATTAAGCCGTTTGAAAACAAGGCTCCAAAATAAACAGTTTTTGTTTGCAGTCCCATCCTGAGCAAGCCTACATAAGGAATTAGCCTCATGGAACTAAGCTTCACAGTACATGATTTCCTGGATCAAAATCACAATTTCATTTACACTTTATAGTAAAAACATTATTAATGTGGCAGAAACCCCCAGTTTCACTGTGTAAAGGTGGTGTCTTCTTCCTGTTTCTTCTCTTCTTTTGTTATTTCATAGAGAATTAAATAAAGAATGACTCACCTACTTCTGGAAGCATTAAAACTCACCTCTCCTATTACACTTGTTAGCAGCCTTAGTGCACCACGATCATGGACAAGAGAGTCTGTGTAAAATGAGCCAAGGTATTTTCTTGGATCCACCTTATTATCCATCGCACACAAATCAGGGCGCACGTTGAATCCATGGGAGATTCTCCCCATTGTGTATGGAAAAGCTCCACCTGCAAGAAATTTTTAATAACAGCAGCTTAAAATAATGTAGGAGGAAAAAAAAAGCCCCATTATCAGCAAAGATTGATAAGTTTTACTGTAAGCTATTTGGAAAGTTCTTCACACCAGCAATTTTTTATTCCTTCTTCTTTATTAGCTTCTTTCTNGAAGCCTCTCTCCTAGCCCCCCCAGCTAATAAAAAACTCTGGTTACTTAAAACCACAACAGTACCTTACTCACCTCCGTGTGCAAAGCAAACTTTCAGCTCAGGAAATTTTTCAAAAATTCCTCCCATAATCATGGAGCAAATGGCCATGGTTGTTTCTGTTGGCATGCCTAAGAACAAAAAGAGCTTAACTGTGTAAGAGGGTTTTTTTTACATATTTCATATTTGATTTTTAAATGTTATCTTAATTTTCTTCCATTAGCCTTGAGCCTACTGAAAAAAATAATAGTTATGGGGCAGCTGCCAAAGGTTACACATTATTTCTATTAGAGGGACTCAGAGCTGAACTNAACAGCCCCATGCTGTATGAGCCTAGCAACTAATGCACAGGAAACAGGGGGTCAGTGTCAGAGCTTGCATTTCTCTTTGGGACATCTGGTAGGTATTTGCCTGCTGGCAGCAGAGAGTCCATGAGGTCCAGAGATAAAGACACAAATCCAGGTCTCTTCTAGTGATGATGCCATCTTCAACCTCTACTTGAGCATTTACTAATGAGGAGGAATTATTTGAATGTTTTGGGGTTTTTTTGTCCCATGTGGTACCTGATTTTTAGGTTGCTAAACTGCAAAGATTTCTTTACAAATAGAAAGTATTTTTGCAAACCCATGATGTTCAATGTTCTCTCTAGGATTCCCACAAAAGCTTTTTTTATTATTGACTTGTTTTTTCTGTCTATAACTTCCCAAGTAGACGTACAATTTGATTTCTTCAAGCATACACTTAGATTTTAAAATTAAGCCGTTTGAAAACAAGGCTCCAAAATAAACAGTTTTTGTTTGCAGTCCCATCCTGAGCAAGCCTACATAAGGAATTAGCCTCATGGAACTAAGCTTCACAGTACATGATTTCCTGGATCAAAATCACAATTTCATTTACACTTTATAGTAAAAACATTATTAATGTGGCAGAAACCCCCAGTTTCACTGTGTAAAGGTGGTGTCTTCTTCCTGTTTCTTCTCTTCTTTTGTTATTTCATAGAGAATTAAATAAAGAATGACTCACCTACTTCTGGAAGCATTAAAACTCACCTCTCCTATTACACTTGTTAGCAGCCTTAGTGCACCACGATCATGGACAAGAGAGTCTGTGTAAAATGAGCCAAGGTATTTTCTTGGATCCACCTTATTATCCATCGCACACAAATCAGGGCGCACGTTGAATCCATGGGAGATTCTCCCCATTGTGTATGGAAAAGCTCCACCTGCAAGAAATTTTTAATAACAGCAGCTTAAAATAATGTAGGAGGAAAAAAAAAGCCCCATTATCAGCAAAGATTGATAAGTTTTACTGTAAGCTATTTGGAAAGTTCTTCACACCAGCAATTTTTTATTCCTTCTTCTTTATTAGCTTCTTTCTCTATTGTCCTCACTTCTTCTCTGTGATGCCCAAATTCCTCCTGTTGCTTCTTTGTTCCTTTCCTTAAACCATCTCCTGTCTCCCTTTCCTCTTGGTTTCCCTTGAAGGATATTATTGTAAGAGTTCAAACAGTGGTTGGGACAGGCTGGAGAGTGTTCATACAAGCAGCTGATCTGGCAGACTATCTTCTCTGGGACAACAGTACTTTGTGGCAGGCTTCAAGTGGTAACCCTGTCAGCTGGGATCCCAGAAAATACAACTGTACCATGCTCAGCTACAGAGCAGGAGTTTCACATGGTACCT
>WEIV01015458.1:491529-506266 GCA_013390005.1 Calyptomena viridis
CACAGGATCACAGCCTCTCTTTTCCGGCATGTCTCTGTTCCAGCGTGGAAAAATCTCCCAGTCTTTCCACGGGTTCACAGGCTGAAGAATCTTCGCCCCTATGGTTCCTCACAGATTGCTGGGGCCCTATTCCAGTGTTTAAGGCATCTTCTCTTTCTCCTCTCTCTGACCTTGGTGCTAATCAAGCTCCGCACCCTCCTGTCTCTTAAGCGGCCATGATGTTCTGCGCAGACTTTCTTTCTCTACTCCTTCTTAAATATGTTATCACAGAGGCGTTGTTGCCTGACCTTGGCTAGCTTAGAGCAGAGAAAAACTCTAGCAGCTTCTTAAAGAAGCCTCTCTCCTAGCCCCCCCAGCTAATAAAAAACTCTGGTTACTTAAAACCACAACAGTACCTTACTCACCTCCGTGTGCAAAGCAAACTTTCAGCTCAGGAAATTTTTCAAAAATTCCTCCCATAATCATGGAGCAAATGGCCATGGTTGTTTCTGTTGGCATGCCTAAGAACAAAAAGAGCTTAACTGTGTAAGAGGGTTTTTTTTACATATTTCATATTTGATTTTTAAATGTTATCTTAATTTTCTTCCATTAGCCTTGAGCCTACTGAAAAAAATAATAGTTATGGGGCAGCTGCCAAAGGTTACACATTATTTCTATTAGAGGGACTCAGAGCTGAACTTTAACTGAAATTCAGACACAGGACTGGAAGCTCAGATCTTCTGAATTTTAAGTCCAGTTTTTACTCTATACTACTAGGACAGATGACAAGCAAGTTGGGTATGTCCTGAAATACACAGGACAGGCTTTATTCCCATTATCCTAGCTCCAACACAAGTCTGAAATATGCCAGCTGTGCTTCTGGATTTCTTTTGTGTGGAAAGTAGGGCAGATATGTTGGTGGATATTCCAACACAGATCTGGGGTTTATTTACGACATGATGCCAGTTCCTACAGTTTAGAAATAACCTCTCTCTCTCTTTTTGCTACTGGATAAGTCAGTTGGATGCCAAATGTTAGGAACACAACAGCAATTTGGGTTCCTACAGCAGGCCTCAATTTCTGAGCACAGCCAAAATATTTAGAATATCATGACATTTAAAAACCCAACTTCAGACAGCCAGATTAATATTAGGAACTGAGTCCTTCTCATTCATGGGGTAAAAATACTCATCCAGCTCAAAAGGTTGGTTTTCATTAATGTTTTACTGTACTCAAATGCAAAGCCTTATTAGGAAAATATTTTATCTGTTCTTTTTTTAAGTAAATGCAATAATTTTATTCTCTTTTTAAATCTGTATTGTTGAGCCTGCTCTGATTAAGACCAATTGATACTGTTTTAAGATGGTGATTGAGACAGCAAGATTTTCCAGTATATATTGCATAACATATATTAAATGTATATTGTGTATGTTTTTTAGAACCTGTTGCAGTGTAAAACCATGCAAAACAGAATATATCTGGGTGAAATCAGGTCTAAACATTTCTAGGTAGCAGAATAACCCTCTTCCTGTTATTCAATGTTGTTCTGATGTTCTGCTAGAAACTAGAGAATACCCTACATCTATGGAGCACTTTCAAAGTACATGTTGTTTCAGCTATAGCTGATGTAAAATTAAATTTGTTTCCTCTCTGACCAACCTGTTTCTCAGAAAAAATCCAAGAAATAATCCAAGAAACTCTAGGTAGTAAATAATGTTTGGTTTTGCCTACTCTTTCATTTACTTCTCTTATTTTTGAGAAGCTCATTTCTGAGACAATTCAATTTTCCTTAGTCATCTGCTTTTTGTATTTAAGACAAAAGAGAATACTGTATTCTGTTGCTAGTGTGAATAATTTTAATTCCAAGTATTTAAAAGTCAGACAAACTAAAAAAAATCTTAAAAACAAATGACTGCTGAAGTTACACAACAGATTTAATCATAAAACTTGACTGAAAAAGAAGTTTGATAGAAAAATCATATAGGTTTTTCTTTGTATTAGTACATTTACAGCCATCTTCTGGGCATAATCCAGTTCTTAAATGCAGGTTAAGCAAAATAAATATACACTTACCTATTAACCAGGGAAACCAATATTTGGACATCCTCCCATCTATCTGCATGTCCCAGGGATGCACAAAGAGACAGCAATTCAATTTTTCAGCAGCCTGCAACAACAAGAAAAAGTCTAAATCATGACTATTTATACCAAGGTGCATCTTAGTTCTTAGGTTTTAAAATTATCTGGAAAGCTGAACTGAGCAGTAGGACTAGTAATGAAAACAGACCCACAAGTAAGAACTGTAAGCAACACTTGGTTATATTTATTCCTCTGGGCCATATTCTGAAGTCCTCACCCAGTTTCAAAATTTCTTCTGTGACTACAGGGTTGGAAACATAGATGATAACATTCCTAATCCATCCTAGGAGTTCAAGTCTAGCTGTATTCTGATCAAGACTCCATCTCCATGCAAATATATTAATTTTTCCAAAATGATTGACAACTTAGGAAAGGAAAACAGAAGAACAATGATGGATTCTGGTTCTGAGTGAGTAATTTAACTATGTGCTTAAATTTAAGTACAATCATCAGAATCATTCATATGCTTAACCAGGATTTAACAGCTTCATTTTGTCAGATGTATTTCTGGACCTCCTCTTGTTGCTAAGGAGATTATCACACATTTGAAAAACTTGGGTTTATTTACCCATACATGCATAAATAAAGCAGCAACTTTTGGATTGTGGGGAGTACTTGCCATCCACATTTGTAAACTAAAAATAGCAATTCAATTACTAGCTTGATTGACAAAGTTCCTTGTCAAATATGGCTTAATTTCACAGTCTGTATTATCCAGAGATGTTTCTAAAAATGACACAGGTTACTTCCTACATGTGTGAAGCATAAGCTGAAGAATGTACAGTGTAAGACAGAGATTCCAGTACAAGAGAGGGAAAGAGATATGGAGTTACTGGAAAGAGTCCAAAAATGATGAAGGGACTGAGCTCCTCTCCTGTGAGGAAGTGCTGAGCAGGGGGTTGGACCAGATGGTCTCCAGAGGCCCCTCCCAGCCTCAGCCATGCTGTGATTCCATAAACGTGGGCATCTCCAAGAGCACAAGTTGATAACTGACTGTATATGGCCATAAAAACAAATAGCCTGGGTGATGCACCCACAGACTTCTTGGATAAATTGAGAATCCTGAAAAATAACCTCTGTGGGTGAGTTTCAAGCTGACAGCTCTAATAATTTGTGAAACAGGTGCTGAATGTACATTGATTAAAGCCTATAATTTAGACAAATGACCATCCTCATCTAGATCTCAGGTTATTTAAGAAATTCAATCTAAAAGTTCATTTTATAATCAATGCATTGTTTGGAACCTTTGGTCTTATTTACATAATTCTTTGTGGTGCTTCGGCTCTGTAGGTGTCTCTGATGAGCTCAGGAAGTTTTATCAATTATTTCCATAGCACTGGATACAGTAGCTGAACCCAGATGCAAACAGCACAGAAATGCTTTATTTGATACTGCAATTATCTTTACAAACTAAGAAGGCAACTCTACAGTGAGAACTCATATAATAAAAAAAAATTGTTACTCATCATTGTAAAATACGTTTCAGAATGTTTTTTCTTGTGTTATTGTCACTATATCATCTAATAAATTTTCATATGCAACTAAAGCTGAGTCTCTCTGATCACTAAGCAGATTAGAAGTCTCAAATGATGACTGCATCAAATGATGACTGCTCCAAGATATTTTTGGACAGGATTCCATATCACAGAATTTCCCCAAAGAAGGAAAGAAAGTTACTCACAGCATAAACACCATACAGTTCTGGGGCATTCAGGTCCCACTCATTGACATGAGAACCTATTTGTACTCCAGGAAATCCAAGTTCATTCACACAGCGATGCATTTCCTTCACAGCCAGGTCTGGAGCTTGCAGGGGTAATGTACCCAGGCCAATAAACCTCTTGGGGTACTTTTTTACTGTAGCAGCAAGGTCGTTATTTAATATCTGGGCTAGATCTAAAGTATCCTGAGGTTTGGCCTGGTAAGATATTAAGCAGAATGATACATTAAAATATAGTTCTTAAATGTTATCACCTTTGGAAGATATTGGATAAAAGTCACTGCAAACAACTGAGAGACAGGTTTTGAACCTAAATTTGCTTCACAGTTCTGAATAGCTGGAAACTTGCAGGACTAAATTCTGTCTCACTTAAAAACCTCTGGGTGCAGTTCTGCTTCTTGTCTTGAATATTTTATCAATTACTGTTGCCTTATCTGCTCAGGATGAGTGTAATAAAGCCCAGGTTGCTGATGCACTCAAATATCTGGCCTTTTGTGTAAGCCAGTCCCCTGTTTCTGTTTATCCCCATGCAAAAAACTCAGTATATCATTTTTAAACATAGCAATGAATATTTACTCTCCTGTTACTGGAGCTCAAGAAATAAAAATAAGAAATGTGAAGTGCTGGAGCATGAGAATTCTACAGAGAAAACTTGAGCAAACTTCCTTAGCATTTAGAAGGAGATAACAGTCATAATTCTAATACTGGAAGTGCAATATCCATACAATCACTCTCCAGCTTTTCCCCAATATATATATATCGAAAATATTCCCTTAGATACCAGAATAAAATTTTAAAGAGATGTTACTCAACAAGAAATTCCGAAGATCTGTGGTACTACTTATCTCTGGGCTTAACACAATCGTTTTTAGTGTAACATATTTTTAACTATAACATCTTGACTTGTACACATCACTAAATAGTTGAATTGAGAATGTGTTTAGAACAGCATTTTGCTATGATTTATCTTCTCAGCCTGTTTTTATTTCTGTGAAGCACTCAAGATCACCATGCAGGGAACATAGTAACTTAAATTTGCTGCTCAATTTTAAGATTCAAAGCATTCTAGTTTGATGAGTCTCATGCCACATTTAAAAGAATGGGGGACAAGACCACAAATATATCTTTTATATCCTTTTTTTTTAATGAGAAAATACTGATTGATGTCGAACTTTCATGGAATCTGTACATATATGTCTACCTGCCAGCCATGGACTCATGTATAAATTCTGTCTCTCTGCTTTCAGCTGCCCCATAATTACAAAATATGGTAATAGGAACTTACCCAGTAGCTGAACATTACAGGGACTGTGGAAAGGACTTGGACTGTGACTCCTAAGTAAGAAAAAGCAGTTATTAATGTTTCCTTTATTTTTTATATACTTAATAAATAAATAAGTGAATAAGCTCAGATAAACAACACTATGTTAACAATGGTTGTAAATGACATTTACCTAAGAGTTCCCCAAAGCTATATTGTTTCACTCATCCTGTGTCTGGACTACTGAGGTTTTAAGTATAAGAAAATTTGCCTGTTTTCAGAAATAACTTTGATGTTTGCAATAAAGAGAATTAAGTCCATGTTGTGTGGTTTCTGTTCAAACACAAATCTATACCGTGACTTTGTGTGTGACAGGTTTCAGGAATGATAACAACAAACGTAGCAGACAAACAACAAACCAATAAACAATAAAATGAAGAGTTCCCAAAATAGTTACGTGCAAAACTGGTTTTGTTTGTTGTTGTTGTTTTTCTTTTTTCAATTTTCAGTCTGATTGTTGTATTATGCACATTTTGTCACACTTCAAAAAATTTAAGTTGGTTGTTAGTAATGAAACCACTAAACAAAAGATGGGAGAAAAAAAACCTGGGAGTTTCTTCTAAGACAATGACCTTGCCAAAGCACTCCAATGTTTTAACAAAATGATTCTCAGTATGTTAAGCATGAAACAAGAGGGGAAATTGCTCAGGTCTGATGAATATTATGTACAGCAGCAATAGACTGGGGTTAAGAATTAGGTCTACAAAATTACACATGTATTGAAGTACAGGCTAAGTTGTATTATTATTATCCACCAATATGCTACTGGACACTTGATCAGTGTGTTTGACAACATTCACCATGTTCTCCACAATATCTGGTTTCAGTCCAGATTTGCACTTCTGAGCAAATTTAACATAAACCCTAAAGGTAGATTTCCAAGCTGAACATTCCTGGACAGTAGCTTTAGGAAGAAGAATCAGCAAAGAGAAACCTCTACTTTATACCCTCTTCAGAGGGTTTTACAGAGGAGAAAAGAACAAGAAAAGGCATTTAGGATGAACTGATATATTTTCTCTAAGAAAACGGTGATGATTTGTGTCACAGAACTGTGATGTTAATCACCTTTACAGCTTGTTTTATTGAATTACCTGGATAGCTTGTGTTGTTGAGTGGATCAAGACACAGGTGTGTACACCAATTAGACCTAGGACATATGATTATGAGAACTAATTGAGTCTCCTTGATCCATTGGACACCATTTCTTAGTACTGGCAAGATTTCTTGGGCATTTCACAAAGAAAGCCTTTTAGCAACCAAGCTGTAGAGTTAGTAGTGCCTTTCAGTGACTGATTCTAGCTGGGAGACTCCTGGCATCTTTGTCCCAAAGTTATGCCATGTTTGGAGATCAAATTTTTGGGTATAATCTACCTTGGTCTGTGTTACAGAAAAGTCTTTTAACTAAGTAGCTACCACTTTCTATACCAAAAAGGAGTCAATGTGGCCCGTAGTCCTTATCATTAGATGAGCAGTAAGAATGAAAACACCAAGAGGTGTTTTTTTTTACATTTAATTGGCTGATGCCTGTATTTCTGGAATGCTGTAATAGAAGGGGACATTTTTAGGGCACAAGTCACCAGATGGTGCTGTAGCACACAGGCTTAGATTTTTTTTTCACTTAGCTATCACTGTTTAGTTTCTTGAGAAATATTGTGGTGTGGGATTTATGATACATTTTCTTTTCTGTTGCAAAAATTAAAAAAAACTACTCCTGGGTTTTCTCTCTGTCTGCAGAGAACATGTGGGGCAAAACTGTTTTGTAGAAACTTGCCATTAGTGTTGAGGGAAATATCTGAAAGATGCCCAAAGGCTATTTATGATCCACACTGTAGTTGAATGACTTTGTAATCCTCAAAATCCCTGAGCTAACTCAGAGAAAGATTACAGTCTAATCAAGGCATGATTCTATGCTTCTACAAGGCAGTGTATTTCAGAGTTTACAAAGACCTTCTGGCATTCCCATTAAATGTCTGATGATTGGAGTTTGAAATACTGCTTTTCCAGGTTGCAAATGAAGTAGTTGAAAATTACCTAAGTTGTGTTTACATCAATTGCCTGCTAGCCCTGAGTTCCCAAAGTGGTCTGTGTTACGTGGTGCAGGAAACCTCTACAGTGACCCACAATATCACCTAACACAGAATCACAGAGTCATTTAGGTTGGAAAAGACCTCTAAAGTCATCAAGTCCAACCAGGAGCCCAGCACTGCTAAACTCCCACTGAACCATGTCCCCAAGTGCCACATCTGCCTTTCTGTGAAACCCCTCCAGGGATGGGGGCTCTGCTGCTTCCCTGGGCAGCCTGTGCCAGTGCTTGACAACCCTTTCCATGAAGAAATTTATCCTAATATCCATCCTAGACCTCTCCTGGTGCAACTTGAGGCCATTTATTTTTGTCCTATTGCTTGGTATGTGGGAAAAGAGACCAACTCCCACCCGGATACAACCTCTTTTAGGAAGTTGTAGAGGTCACTAAGATCTGAGAGAAAGAAACAATAATCTTAAAGATGCTACTTATAAAATATCTGCTCTTTGAAGTAATTCAGGAGTTTGTTCCTTATGAAAAGTTGGAGAAGATATTCAAGCTGTGTCTGCAGGAACTGCTGTAGGGAATATTCAGGCCTCAATCTAAGCCAAAATAGTGTTGATCAACATAATATTTTTCTCACAAAAGTAATTTGGAATTACAGTATTAATAAGAGCTAGCAAAAATAATTAATCAGACTAGAAGCTCCTTCTCTCATCCTCAGTCTCCCACTTTACAAACCTTATTTAGTGGCATATAAGTAACTTGATGAAAAATAATTTTGCAAATTTGGCATCTGGTTAAGTATCTTTCTAAACGAGGAAAACTGTTTTCTAAGAAAGTAATTGTAGCAGTTCTCTAGGCTCAGTGTCCTCTAGCAAAAACACAGAATGAAGTTGCAACACCTGAACACAAAAATATATTAGAAAAGTAAACAAACATACAATAAATCCTCTGAATAAAAAGAATATTTTTAACATTTGGAGCAAAAATGAAAGGGCTTCCTCCTTTATGTGAATTACTTTTATACCTGGAATGTATGTTGCCTTTTCAAGTCCACAATTGATCACCCTTACTTACATCAATTAGTTTCTTACTGCCTTAAAATCCCACCAAGATCATGTTCCTGTGGGGAATAAATTGCTACTGAAAATGTGGAAACTTATGGGAGCATGTCCCATCTGGGTATAAAGCATATCAGTTTTCTTTGACTTTCATCAGATTTAACTTAAACAGATTTAAACTATGCTAAACTTTTTAATTTTTCCATTGTTATTGAGCACTTTCAGAAGCACGAAAGAGAAATTGCTTTTATTTTAAATGAGACACAATGATTTCAGTTCCTTCATGGAGGTACCTGACAGGTCCATCTCTTTAATCCGTACTTCTGGATCCCAGCAGTTCTCTTGAATGACTCTAAAAACCTTTCCATCCTTCATCATCTTTGCCTGTCCCTGTGAAATGATATTTTCATATATTATAAATGTGACAAAGTAATACAAGCTAATTTATAGTCTCTTGAATATATTGTGCTCTCTACAGAAATTCAGGGACAAATTTATGTTCTTTTGTTTTTGTGCAGTTAGTATTTTTAAACAAAAACTTTTTAATGAAACAGTCATTTATAATTCAGATTTAATTCTTCAAAATAAAAAAATCCTCTTTCTTTTTCAATGTATATCACTCTATATCTGTTTGGAAATGATACCAAGTACCTTAGCCCAAGATAATCCTCAAACCATGTTTTGACCTCAAAACAATGCTCTAATTAAATCTGTGCTAAATTTTCCCTTTGGGTGTGTATGTGTTGTTTTAAAGTCAATAGCATCACAATGGTTCCAGTAACTACAGAAATAACTGTGCAACTCAGTTAATTTCAGTCCAGTTATTTCATCTCACCATTGATAATGAGACAAAAGGAGACCTATAATGTTGTCTTCAAATTACCTTCTCTCCTTGAGAAAAAAAGAATTATTGAAAAATTTGTGTTTGGGAAAAAAAATCCCAAACAAAACTATTGCAGTATAAACCCATGACCTGAATTAGAGTAATACCTTTCCCATATGCCACCAATTCCCAAATGTATGAAGGTCAAAATATTATCACAGTCATGAAATTCAGTACTGTTCCTTTATGAGCATGGTAACTTTATAAACTCTATTTTTGGTTGATTTGTAAAATTTCTGAGGAGGTTGAGTAGACCCAATGTCATCACATGAAGCAAAGTACATTGTGTGTTACAGCTGGAGGATCCCTGTGCTGGTGTGACACAACAGGCTTTCTCTTGGCTTACACTTGCACAACTTGGTGAGACACAATTCTACAATACTTGCAAGCCTTGAGTATTTCCTGGTTGTTTGAAGCTACTGTAGGGATAACTGGGAATGGGTGAAAGTCAGAAGGTCCCCCTAACACTGTACATTTGGGTTGGGCAAGTGCAGTCACACAGCAGAGGCACTGGGTGGAGAACACGCTCCTTTTGCAGTTAAAAATTGAAACTACATGAGCAAACACAGCAGCTATTCCTCCACCTTTGCAGTGAACAGGAGCTCAGTGCCAGCCAGTCTCCTGACCCTTCCAGAAAGGGAATTCTCTGAAGGCCACTTTATTTTTCCTCATAAAATTGGTCTTATTTAGGATCCTGTCTATTTTCCTGAAACCCACCAACCCCCATTAAATCAGAGTATTTGCTGCTACTGTGTTCAACCAGAGGGGTTTCTGTCCTGTTCTTCTGAGAAGTCAGACTGTTCTTAACCTTGAATTTGTTATTAACTTCATACATCATTCACAAATATACTGCTCTAATGAATATTTTAAAGGTCTCCTCAACAAATCTAACTGTGCTGCCTTGGCAAACTGTCAGGTTACTTGTTAGCTGTATCACAGGTTGTGAAATTTACTGGAAATATTACAACTACATAGCCCTGATCCTCCAGTAAAATACTTCAGGATCTTTTAAATTGATTTTCCAGTCTGATGGCAGGGTTTGCTATAGCCATACATTCCGATGCATTAAAAAAAGTTTAGTGCATTGTTGCAGATTGTCTAATTAAAAAAAAATAAATGTTTGGGGTGTGAGAAAAAGGCAGAGTAGAACTGAGCACTGCATCACGTATGAATAGATTCCATGGACTTTTCTATTCTAGTCTACACTACTCTATACAATTCTGAACCTTATCTGATATTCAATGCTTTAATTAATTTATGTGGAAATTAAAAGAGAGAGATTTAAGAATTAAGTCCAGAAGGCTGATTTGGTCCATCAAACTACATTTAAATTATCCCATCACTAAACTATTCAGTCACGTCCCAAATTCCACTTCTTTAAACATGCATGTAATTATTTTCTTTCAGTTTGACCCTGATGCTTCTTCAGAGAATGATATGAGAAACTTTTACTTTTTTTTTCAATCTTAAGAATTAACATTCCCAGCCCCACATATCTGAACAGGATTTTATTTTGCCATGCACTGGTTATCATGAAACATTTTCAGACAGAAGTAGGCTAGACAGAATTCTCTGCAGAGTGTATCAGGCTATTATTGGCTTGTCACAAATTTCCTTTGCAAACTATTTTTGGCACGGAATTTTAGCATCAGACCTGTAACAAACAGCTAAGCTGCTAAAAATGTGTCCAAGCATTCTCTCCTTCCTGCAGCTACCACGGATCTCAGAAGCTGTGCCATCCACACTTGGGTTCTGCAGGTGGCTTGTTCTCCCCTCCTGTGCCTGTTTACAGTCAGTTCTGAAATCTCAGCATAATATTTATCTGCTTCTCATTCTTGGTTCCAGTTTCATGTTCTGTGTCCTTTTTCATGAATGGTTGTTAGGCATTTCACAGCATAGCCTTGCATGTTATAGAATGGCAAAAGTGTGTATGACATTAGGTTGCAATAACTAGACACAATGTTGTATTATTTAATCAGGGTTGGTTTGGGATTTTTTTGGTTTTTTGCTTTTCTTCCCCAGTTAATGTAAGCTTATGTACAATCACAAAGAAGTGTGAATTTGCAAAATAACAAGGGGATAAAGGAATGTCTAGTTCCACTGAAATTAACAGGCGTTACATATTTAAATGCTTCAGTACCTGGAAGATACAAGTCTTGCTTCCCCAAAGTCTACAGAGAATGAATGAATTAGCCAAACCACAAACAGAAGCAGTGAAAAGATTGGATACTCTTTTCTTTATAAGGTTACCCAAATAGTGAGAGAGACTGTCAGCCTGAAAATGCTAAATACTAAATCTCTCTACCCCCTATCACCCTAGTTTTCAGTATAGAATCCCTGTATTGCACTGGTGTCTGAATTCCAGATTAGCCCTTGCAGACCACTGTGCACAGAGCCTGCCACTCTATAGCATCACTGGGTTCACCCACTTATTGGTACTCTTCACTTGCTTTAGGTGAACCCTGTGCTGACACTCTTTGTTGAGCTTTTCATGCTCTTAATTTCTCATCTTTTGTCTTGCAGTTTGTTCTATCCACATTGTTCTTTCTGCTCTTGTTCTTTCTACTCAACCTCCGTTGTCTTTTTTTTTTCCCCTTTATTATCTGGCTAATACCTTACATTGCTTTTATCCCTTCTTTGTATCTTTGTATCTCTACAAATCACAACATTCCTGTGGTAGACAATTCCAGGTGAAGTTTTTCAAGTTAGAACATGCACATATGAAGTGGAGTGGAAAGACCTCTATTTAATGCCATCTTTCTGGTCTCCCTGTGTCCAGAGGTTAATGCCATTTGCAGTGGCAGGCTGTCCAAAAGGTTCCTAGGAGTAGGGAGCTGACAGGTCACAGGAGGAAGGTATGGCAGTGTTGCAGATAGACAGGGATATCTGACTGCCAAACATGGTAACAGAATTAACATGGTATTATTATGGTTATTATTATGTGGTAACAGATGTAACATCTTTAAAATCAGCAGGTACAGTTAACCTACATAGTAATGTACAAAGGGAGTTATTTTACCATATCAGCCTCACCTCTCTTAGATTCTTGTGCTCTCCTGTAAAAATCCCCACTACTACAAATATTTTTAATGCTCTTATCAAAGACAAGCAGAAACATTTCGATCTTGTTTTCAGAAATATTACATTGTCGTGTCACTGTAAATGTCATTGAAATTACTGCTGGTTGGCTCTACCCTGAGCAAGATCAGAATCAAGGCTTTAAGGAACAATTTCTGTCCCAATCAGACTAAATACATGTATTCTGCTAACTTTGCTATCAGCAGGATGGATTTGGAGTGTTAGCAGAGACTCATGGCTCCTGGAGACATGTTCCCATTGTACTAATGTAGCTCAGAAGTGCCTTCACAAAGTTAATAGAGTGAACACTGATAGAAAGGTAAAGTAAGATAAGACCTGTCTGCCTTTTACTTGCCAATAAACCCCACATTCCTACTTTTCTATGTAACAGTCTCCCAATCTATGGACTATTCTTACTGCTCTGCTGCTTGTTCTCCTTCTCACGAGGTTACGGGAATTACTCCTTCTCAGTCACTCAGATGTAAATGCATTTTCACATCTGAGATCTATAGCTTTTATTAAAATACCACTTCTTTTTGGTTTTGCTGCTCATACAGATGACTGCATCTAACTAAAAACAAATCTACATGTGATCTGTTTTACTTTGACCTATTGAAAAGAATTTCTCAGAGCTATCCATTCCAAGTGTTAAAATGACATGACTATGGATACTGATTGAACTGATTCAATCAGAGATTGTGAGTTTCATCTCTGAAGCATAAAGTTCCTCTGAAATGTATTAGGACTTGGACTGATACTACTTCATGGAAGATAGAGCTCTAGAGAAACCTGTATCAAAGACAGAGCCAATCTTATTGCCACTTCAATTCTAAATAGATTTATTGTGGGTTTGTATTCCCGAGGACAACACAAGCTCAGCTTAGTGCATCAAACAGCTCAAACCTTGCAGTGATGATCCAGCTGTACCCATCCACCATATCCATATCTCTGTGGAAGAAAGAAGAAAGAGCCAGTGCTAGTTAGTACTCTGCAATACTACTACTCCTCCTCCTCATACTAATTGCAGTTCTTACATCCAGCAATACCTCATGCAGGAGAAACACACATATGCTCAGCTTTGAGCCTATGAATAGCCCCACTGACTTCAGCAGAAGTGCTGAAGTTTAACTGGACTGGACTAATGGTGTTTGTAGATCTGGAATTTTAGCCCCCAGCTCAACAACATGTTTAAACAACTGATTTCAAAATGCTTAAGGTTTTTACTGTTTTTTTGAGGTTCTAATGGGAATAATTCTAACACAGAAGAAAATAAATTGAGCATTTGGCGGTAGAAAAATTGAGCTGACAACTTTCCAATCTGTGTTAATCATTAGCTCAGAGATGCATTGATTTCCCTCTTCAGCTTCCATGATTCAGCAGCAGGATTGAAGGTCAGCCTCTTGTCTATTAATATTTAAACAGCCCAGGGAAGCTAAAAAGGAGAAGCTTAGATGCTCATTGATTCTTCCACGGAGATTTAAAATTGTTCATGCAAAACCCCCAAAACCTACATAAGATGCTGATTTCTTTTTACTTTCATAAATTATCAGATAAGAAATAAATGAAATCTTGGAATACCAGACTGAAAACAATGCTCAGAATTCCCATTTTTTTACATACAGAAATATTTAAAAGGAAACTAAGTAAAAGCAGGCATTTCTTTCACTGAAGTGTAAACATTTTGGATACAGTCCTGAATTTGCTGTGATACCAAGGGGTTACTTAATGTCACTGTGATCTTTCCTACTGCAGGCATGCAGATCCAATCCTGACTTCAGCCAGACAGAGATGGTGCTGACTGAGGCTGTGTAGCTTTTATTTAGCTATGTTTAGTTATACTTATTTTATTTCAATTTATACATTTATAAGGTTATATATAAAAATATTGACGTTTGGGGCAAATTTAATGAGTGACAACTAATGGGAACATGAAACTGTGCTAATTGCAATTGCAAGCTGAGAAGAAAATGAGAACCTTAAAGGTGCTGAAGGAGTATCTAGATAAGAGAGAAACTCACTGGTTTGGTTTTGAGCTTATTTTCCTCCTTCTTCCCTTCAGTTCCTAGTTGGATGTATAGACAGTCCTTATCTCACATTTTCTATGGATTTTTCTACTTATGATAGGTCTCTGAGCTGTTAAATATGCATCTTGACTATGGAATTTCAGTATTTATACAGCTGGAAACAAGAAAGAGAAGTTTGGCACTAACTAAATGTGTGCATGGCAGGATTGCCTCCTTGGTTTTCCGTGCATGAGATGTAGAGGTCTGTGTCAGTGTCCTGAATTTTCAGAGGACTCGAGGGAANCTGTTTGCCATTTCCAGCTGCTCTCTGTCTAATATTGGCTGACATTGGACTGTCATATTTAAAATCCCAGAACCACAGATCTAATAGATATGAAACCCTATCAGATTTATTACATCAAATCCTAAATGACACTTCCCATTCTCAAATGTCTTTCACAGGCTCATGAAAAACATGACCAACAAGAGTAAATTTATGTCACTGAATAATAGCAATAACAGATAAT
>WEIV01015459.1:10057-20463 GCA_013390005.1 Calyptomena viridis
TCATGAATGCTTATGAATATGACATGTTTCTGTCATTGATTCATCACGTTGCAACCATACTTCTGTCTACTTTACTGGCTTGCATGTATAATTACATGTTAAGAAAACTATAATACTGGAGGATGTTATTTTTTTGAATGAGTCTGTTTCCAGTAGTACTTATTCATGTTAAAAAGAAAAAAAAAGAAAAGTATGACTGTCAATCAACATAAGGTATCAAAACAACTTTGCCTTAAACATTTGAAATTTTGACCCAATAACATATTAATTTTGTGAAAGTTTCAAGACTTTTGCAGGGGCCTTATTTTAGAAATTTAGAATGTTCTAAAGTTAGTAACACTTATTTTTATTAGATAAGCCTGATGGCGATTGACTGACTTATTCCAGTTTAAAAAATAGAAAATGAGAGAGTATGTTCTCCATCAAAAAATCTCATGACATAAAAACATTCAGAAGCCATCAGTTTATGTGATGTGAAAAGTAATTAAATGCAACAACAGCATGACATCAGCAGTGCATAATTTTCAGACTTTAAATGTCACTCCTTTTAAACTCAAGAGTTGTTTGAGGTTTTTGTCTCCATTTCACAAGATAGAGTACAAAACATTGTGACATGCTTAATATTTCTTCCGCCAAGCCGTCCATTCTGATTTCATTCTCACCCTTTACAGAGTTGTTGATTTCAGCCTGCATTTGGCTGCCAAAAATGCGATTGCACACGCAGCACCAAGAACAAAGTGAAAATGAATTATGCATTGGAAAGGAAGTAACATATGAGTCAAAAAACTTAAGACTTCAGCACTTCCAAATTAAAATATAATTTAAGAGGAAATACTTTTAAAGAGATAGCAATGGACTGAGGCAAGAGAGGGTCAGCCATGTCGAGGCTTAATATAATTTACAGTACCTTTCAATTATTTATTTTTAAGAAGCCACTGAGCACACTGGATCTTTTCAGTGGTAATGTCAAAATATGGATATTGGGAAAAAGACGTGAATAATAGTGACAGGTTTTTATGCATGATAATGGTATATGGGGACTTTTAAAATATGGATCACTCACCAGAGCAAAAAGCACATGCCATTTACTCTGAGAATACACAATTGTATGCTGAGTGGCTCTTCTTCTGTACTATAAAAGTTTACTGAACTTGATTTCTTTTTTTGTTACTTCTTTTCTCTATTGGTATAAAACTTTTTCTTTGGAACAACGGCCAGTGAGTTCAGATTTACTTCCAACAAACTAAAAACATCCAGAGCTCTATACAGTGACTCAGACAGAATAAAAGAAAGCCTTTTAAAACTTTCTGCTCATGCAATCAGCAGTGTTTTACATTTTATTTATCTTTTTGATAATATTATATTTAAAGGAAGTGTATGACTTTTGAAACTGCAGAATTAAGTTTGAAAGATTTCGTTTTGATTCCTTGAAAGACTTCTTTCATTATGGCCAAGTGACTTCAGCACTGACTTCACAAAGTGCTTTTTTATTCACAGTATTCCTACTTAATATTTGCCTTAAGACTAAACATCAAAATCACTAAACCTTCATTTTTTACATCTAGATATATGCAAAATCAGGAAGTCCTGTGGCTATTTACTTAGAATTCTGCCTATGCCCAGACACCAGAGATTCTGAAACCAGGAAATGTATTGAGGTGTCTCTAGACACCAATCAGGACAAAAACACACCTCCTATAACTTTTACATCATATCTGTTGATCTTAAGGCAGGTCTTAGATGCCCCAAGGCAGCTATTTAGACAATTTTGTTTAATCACCTGAAATCTAGATAAATGAGTTCTGTCTGTCTCTAGACAGACTATTCTACTTCGCATTTTCAGATGGTGCTTTTTGGGTCAGCCTTACATAGAAGATATCAGGGGACAACCCAGCCTAAAAGCTAATCTCTAGAGTAACAATAAGATTTCTTTTTAGCCACCAGTGTGCTTCTAGCAAGTGTGGGTAGAGCTCTTCCCATATCTTCTTTCACAAAGCTTAGCCATGATGGCCTTGAGTTACCCCTGCATTTATCCTACATCCTACCCATATCATTGCATTGCAGTTTGGAAGCAACCCGTTTGGACTTGGAGTTGAACATCTGTGCTGTGTGCTCTTCACCACAGCTATGTGGTGTATGTAAAATATCAACATATTTTACAATAACTGAAGTGAGAATTAACGAAGTATTTTATACATCAGGAACTGGTACTTAGCACTTCCTCCTTTTTAGTTCATTGATTCCTATGCATCTCTTTCACTGTCTTTCTCTCTTTCCTTTTTCTGCTCTTTGTAACCAAGACAGAAATGCACTGAAGAATACCTGATCACACAGTGGAGATTTCCTCCTGAGGTGTGAGAGTTCTAGTCTCATAAATTAAACAGTTTGTGCATTTAAAGGAAGATTTTTCAAAGGATGTGCTAGAACTGCTGAACGTTTAAGGCAGAGTACATACACTTGCTATTCCCTTCCATGTTGCTGCTTTACAGGAAAAAAAAAAGCAACAGATCATGACCTGTTGTAGCTCTGAATTTCAGAAAAAAATCTAAGATAGGGGAAGAAAATCTTCAGCTGAGAGCTGGACATCTGCATTACAATGGTTTTCAGTAAACCACTCAGATCCCATTCTTATGTATCTCTCCCTGAACATTGCATAAAAACTCCACTTGCCTTGAAGCTATGGCATCTGGTGATAGCCATAAGAGTTCCATTAATGTCACTGCTATTGTTTCGCCAATACTAAGAGTAACCATTATCTAATTAAATGTAGACCCTGAGCCAATGATCCTTTGGCTCTCATAAAAAACAAAGCATATAAATATTTACTTTTAGGGTGCGATAGACCCTACTCTTGACTAGAAATCTAAAATATGTCAGTTCACAAAACTGATTTTCTTGAAGTGGAGAGGGGTTTGAGTTTCGGTGGTTTTTTGTTCGTTTTAGTTTTTGCTTTTTTAACAGTATAAAGGAAACCTTAAAACTAACTGAGAAGTAAACATAAACTGTATAGACACCTAAAATTACTTGAGGTGGATCATTTATGACTCTTTTTGGAATTAGCTCTTTCTCAGAGGTGGACTGTGCTAATTTTAAAGAGAGATATACAAGCAGGCATTTAGGAAAGCATTGACTTGAGTTTTGGATTTTGTGAATAATTTTTGGTTTGGTTTGGTTTTTCTATGTTGTTCTTTTTTTATTTGTTTTCAATTCTAGTCCATATTTTGAGAGAAAGGGTCTCTTACCTGTACTGTCAGCTTCCATGCTGGTAGAGACAAGCTGAAACTAGAATTGTAGAGATGTTTGGTGATTCAGTTCTGCAACAGTACTTGCAAACACCTCTCATATGCAAAGACAGCATGATTTTTTTTGTTTTATCAATTAAACATAACTGGTACATATTGCCATCAAAGGATCAGACCAGACCAAGAGACAAAGTGTATATGAGTATGAGAGGAAATCACCATTTTTGTGTTAGTCATAATAAGGAATATCTAAAGACATCGTGAACTAAAGAGGAAATAATGTACTAAGCGTTACATCTTCTGAAATTCCTCATTGATTTTCTGGTGTGATCTTGTCTGATATCACAGTGACACTACAGAAAATTTATCTGGGATAAATTTATCAGGGATTTATCTGATCTTTGTTTTTTCCCATAGATCTCATTTCTTAGGAAAGAAAAAATGTAACAGACCTAAGCCAAATCCTACAGCTAAGTAACTTCTTAACTATTCATTCTGCACTGAATTTGTCTTATTTGTCTTCCAGACAGTGGGTATCACTGTCTCTGACTATTGGTCATGAAATACAAACCATGGTGGAGGACAGGAGTGGATTATTTTGAAGTAGATTTACACAGGGAGTAAACATTCTGAAGAAAAGTGAAATAGTGTCATTCAGATGCTGTTCAAGAACATAATTTAAAAAAGGTAGCAACAAATAAGGTTTGTCTTCTCAGACAAGATTTGCATACTGGGTAAGTGATTTCGATACCGCCTTTGTGAGAAAGCCAACAAAGTGGGCAATTAACAGCCATCTCACCTCGTCCCAGCCCTCCATCCTTCTTCACCCCATTTCATGACAACAAACAAACAAGAAATATTTTTAAATGAGAAGGAAACAGTTCTGCACCTTCCACCAAGAGCCATGCAGGGACAAATACTGGGTTCAAAGTTGACAATTGCACCGATTAGGTGCAAAGAAGGATGAAAAACACATAAACTCCTTTTCTCCTTTCAATACATTACTCTGTTGTTCCCTCTGTGGAAAGGGAGTTAACTGGCACCAAGCTGTTTATCTTCTTCAAACACAGATGAACTACAGCCAGCCTCATTCATCACTCAGTCCAAGGGTTCTGCACCTGTGAAAAGATTGGCCAGTGTCGTTTTTTGTAAGGCAGAACATTTAAATGTTGCTGCTTAAAAATGCTGGATTTATTAAGGTTTTCAACAGTCTGTCATGAACAACATCTGGTTTGCAACTCCAGAAAGCATGACTTCATCTTTTACCAATAGTTGACCTTACGAAGCAACATTCCTAACAAGGGTCCTTTGAGCCAAGTACCTGAAAGACCTCTTCTGATGATCTTCGATCTGCATTTGGATGTGCCAGTCTATGCTTCGCAAACCCACATTTTCCTCAGGAATCTTGCAAAAGTCTTATGGTTTAATGGTCTCTCACACTCTTTTTCCTCAGGTGACTCTACCCTTCAGGAAGATTTATACATACCTGTCAAAAGCTGCTAGATTTCTATCTCTCTTTCTTTCTTCTTCTCTCTCTTCTCTTCCTACCCCTGAAGTTTCAGAGCTGGTTGTCACTCTTTAACAGTTTATTTTCCATAAATACACAGTGAGCATCTCACCCTTTCCTCAACACTGGAGCACATTCTGCTTTCATATGTAAATCCTCTCAGTCAACAATGTAGCAGGAATATGTTTAAACAAGAATAGAGATAGCTAATCAATGTACTTTCCTAAAATTACTTTTTCCTGAGTTGCTGAGTCTGCCTTTGCTTGGTCCTTGCTTGGGTATAACTCCTATGAATGTCTGGGGAAGTTTAGTTTGTGAAACAACTGAGAGATGTGAGTAAGAGTATTAGCACAGGATTTTATATTAGTCTATTATTATATCAAAGATAACACTGGAGTGGACTCCTGAGGGTATAAATACACTACAGGCTTCTTACAGACATCCTTCTATTACCATTGTATATTTTCCCCAAATCGGGTGCATGTTATGACTTGTTCTGTAAATTTGGGCAGCCCTACAGTATTTTACAGATACTCTAGGAGTACACAGATGAGCATCTGTAATGGGTTGACCCTGGCTGGATGCCGGGTGCCCACCAAAACCACTCTATTGCTCTTGTCCACAGCTGGACACAGGAGAGAAAATATAGTGAAAGATTCATGAGGTAAAAGCAGGGAGATATCACTCACCAATTATAGTCACAGGCAAAACAGACTGAACTTAGAAATATTGATTGTATTTATTAACAACAAAATCAGAGCAAGGTAATGAGAAGTAAAATAAATCTTAAAAACACCTTCTCTCAACTGTTCCCTTCTTCTCAGGCTCTACCTCTTCCCCTTCAACAATGCAAGGAACAGGGAATGGGTGTTAAGGTCAGTTCATTTCATGTTGTTCTGGCTGCAGCTCAGGGAGTTAGTCCTTCTCCTGCTCTAGTGTGGGGTCCTTCCCATGCGAGACAGTTCCCCATGAATTGTTCCAATGTGGGTTACTCTTCCATGGGATGCAGTCCTTCAGGCACAGCCTGCTCCAGCATGGGAGAGGTCCCTTCTGAGAGCTACTCCAGCGACGGCATCCCCTGGGGTCACTGCCTCTTTTAGGCATCCAGCTCCTCTGTCATGGGGTCCTCCATGGGCTGCATGTGGATCTCTGCATCCCCATGGATCTCCATGGGCTGCAGGGGCAGAGCTGCCTCACCATGGTCCTGCACCACAGGCTTCAGGGGAGTCTCAGCTCAGGCACCTGGAGCACCTTGTGTCCCTCCTTTTGACCTGACTTGGGTGTCTGCAGGGCTGTTACTTTCACATATTCTCACTCCTCTCTTCTTGGATTGCAAATATCTCCTCACAGTAACATTTTTTTCCTTCTTGCATATGTAACGCCCAGAGGCATTACTATCACTCCTGACTGGCTCCACCTTGGCCAGCAGTGGGTCTATCCTGGACCCAGCTGGAATTGGCTCTGTCAGACATGGGAGAAGTTTCAAGCAGCTTCTCACAGTAATCAACCCTGTAGCCCTCTGGCTAGTCACACAAACGAAATATATAATCTCATGTCTATTTTACCCAGCTCCATTTAATTGATTAAATTGAAATATTTCCTTTTAAATATATCACCTTTTGCCCTACTTTTATTTGTCTAGAGTAGATTCTGATGTCTCTAGGTTAGCCAGTTGTATCTCAGATCTGCATATATATATATATTCAGAAACACAAACATTAACTTTCAATCACTTATTAAATGTTGAGATATAAAAGCATCTTCAGATGTAAAGTCTGTACAGCCTTTAAAAAGTCCTATTGTGACAAAAGGCCTTCTTATGATTTTACTTACCTAATAACCATTGAAAAGGCATTAGTAAGTGTTTGGTATCCTCTGCCTGTCCTGTGAATCCAAAATTCCTTGTGAATGCTTTCCTGTGACACAAATCTTTTCATCTACGTCTTCTAAAAATTTGTTCAGTTGACATTAGCCATCCATGAACCTTTCTATAGCCAATGGATAAAGAGATCGGCAACTTCAGGGAGTAATTCCTTTTATCACAATATTATTGAATAGATTCATAGATCATCTTCTATGTGGCTAAAGCTGAACTGAAGGTATATTATGCGAGATTGCTGTATCTGAAGTATGTGGTCATGTGTTTTATATCGACATAAAGCTCAGTGTTCATTTAATAGGGACTAAATTCTTCAGATTATAGTGATATAAAAATACCTTTTACTGGCTATTGGAATGTTGCTAAAGTTTTTGGATAGATTGCTCATTCAAATAAGGCTGAAATGTGTAGGAACAATTATAGTCTTCTTGAGTTATTATGTTTCTTCATAATACGATTTGTGCCTTACACAGTTCTAGATAACAAAAGCATTGAGTAGGCATTGAATCAGCCATATTACAACAATACAATCTTTCATTATGGTATGTTTCTAGCAGGGTACCTTTTTTTGTGTTAGAGTGTGATATGCTCTTGGCAGATCTACATTCACCTCTCCAAGACCTTCTTTGATTGTCTTGCAGAATGTTGACCAGTATATGATATGTGCAAGTGCAATTAATTTTCCTATGGAATAAACTGGTCTTCAAAAAGTTATGCCATGTATTTTAGGATAAGTTGCTTTGGACTATTCTCCCCCAATCTCTCTTTGTTCTTGATATCTGTAAGCAACTTACCTGCTTGGTGAAGATGTTAATAGAACAATCAACTATTCCATTCCTGACATAATGAATATTCTCTTCATCTTGTTGCTCAATTTTTGTTGCTTGTCGTAACTTACTTCTTTCAAGGAATAAACACAACTTGCATTTTTATCACAGGTCTGACCTCAGAATAAGTTACCTGACATGACCTAAACTCAATCTATATAATTTTGGTACACACAGCAATTTTATCTGTAGTGGTATGTAGTTCAGATGTAGCTCAGCATAAACCAATAAAGATCAAGAATTCATTGTTGCCTGCACTGAAGTTCTTCTAGTTAGGTTTCACTTACTATACAAAAGCAACTGCATATGCAGATGGAGTGAAAGTATATGTCCTTAGGTTGCTCTGTAACAATATTCTTGTCATTTTTTAGAGTAAGCAGGAGCTCTGGTTACATAGCATCTTGCTTTTTCCTCAGACATATATTCATAGAATTATATACATTGTTCTCTTTAGAAATTCATTGCAAAAATTATGAAGTCTGAGACTACTAAGGTTACTAGACGTAAGTATCTACTGGAGAATAAACAAAACCACTCCAGTGTGTATTGAGCACAGAGATCAGAAAAGCATGTTTCTAAAATTATGTCAAAGGACTAGATTAAGTTCTTTTCCCTAAAAATATTGGGCTGTTAGAACAGAGATGAGACATATCTGTTTCTTCACTGCTTCTCCACTTACTGACAGCTCAGGGTTCTTCCCACTAAGGTATTTTAAATCCTGCTTTAAATATTCAAAGTGAGGGGGAAAAGATTATCCAAGAGTGTTAATGTGAAATTTACTTTGCATGAAGTGCACTAGAAAGGAAAATTCACCTTAACAAGGATCAACATTACCTACTAAGGGACTTGCATTAAACTACATTGATTGATTTAAAAGACTTTGAGAAAATATGCGCATGTTCCAGACTATCTTTTTTTTAAGGTACTGTGAGATTGTATGGTCATTCCTCAAAACACACTCTATCAGAAGCATCATGATTCCTTGCCTATACAAGCCCAAGCCAGACATTCAGCTTCTGCTCAGTAGAGGCTTCCTGGGGACAGTGGGATATATCCAGGATTAAACCATGATCCTGAAATTCTCCTTACTCATTGGCAAACATGATTAGGGAATAAAATTCTTGCATTCAAGGGCTCAAAAGCACACAGGAATGACAAGGGAATTTTGCATGGACAATCAAAACAAAAGTTTTTCCCAAGCAAGTAAGTAATTTTCCCATCTACCACTGATCATGGCAGTGCCCTTGAGTGTCCTTAAGGAGTCAGACGTGGTTTCCCATAACTGCTAACATCTCAAATTGAAGCAAAGCTCTTATTATCAGTGGGGATGTTGGGTAAGTAGCAGTTCTCCAATATGAATAAGCAGTGCACAGCTGCTACAGCTACATCTACAGTGCACAGCTACATCTCCCCAGGATGTGACAAAATAGAAGTCAAAACCTGTAGATGTGAAGACCCTGTGCTCTGCTCATTCCAGCAATAAACATGGAAATTTTACAGTGACACACTGAATGGGTTTTTCATACCTGTGTTTGTGCTAAGAGACTGAGTTGGACTCAGTTCAGGTAGCAGATCCGTTTTAGTGAAACAATGCTTTGGGGCTTATATTAGAGGGCAAAATAAAACATAATGCTTCCCTATCTCCAGCTTCAGAAGCGACTCTTGCTGTGTTTTTCAACCTCCTTTTGAGGTTTGTATTGGCAGAACATCAGTCACTTTATTTCTACAGCACCACTCTTCATAGCTCTAAAAAGTGTTTCATAAAAGCCAGTAACATCCCAATTTTGAGCAACAGCAGACAAATTATGCGTTCAGAAGACATGTCTCAGTTATTTGTTTCAAAAGCTAGTTGATGTAGTTTAGTTTAAAGTGGGTGGGGTTTTTTATTGTTGTCTGTTTTGGGTTTTTTTGTTTGTTTTGTTTTGTTTTGTTGTTTTGTTTTTATAGCTCCTTGTAGGTTTCATGGTTAATTTACAAATAGTGTTCATGTAGCAGCAAATGGTATTACACAAATATGCTATTTTGCTCCATTGCTGTCCCTTAGAAAAACATGATAAATGTGAATATTTTTACAATGCATGCATACTCTGAATCCAGTGTTTAGGTATTAAAATCAAGAGCTGAATACACTGAGTGTGAGATATAGCTTCTTATTGGTTTGTCTTTGTACTGTTTTCCTTAGCAATCTGCTTGCACAATGCTCTTATTTAAATAAATGATATAATTCATGGATTTAGGTACTACTCAATATAAATAATCTCTAAACTTCAAAAAACAATCTTGCTCCCATTTTTTTTTACAGAGATGATTTGTACCTCAATTGTGAAAACTCCAGTGGATGTCATTGGTTTCATATTCAGCTAGGGCACTCACCTTGGTACATATTTCTAACCTTAGGACCCTCACCATAGTACAGATGTCTCCCATACAATTAGAAGAGAAAGTATGTATTTTACAGATGTGATTCAGAGGAAATAAGTGCCAGTGACTGTATAGACAATATAAGTATCTTTGTGGGATTAACATAGGAGACAGAAGAACACTTAAATGTGCAATGTGGGTGGAAAAAGAAGACTTTTAAATTCAAGCTGAAAAAAAGAACATCTCTTTCTACTTGAGGCCAGCAGTCTTCTCAAAGCAGACTGTTTGAGAGAGAATGAAATCTTTCCGGAGTAACTTGGGGGTCAGAATACTTTCTGGAGAAATGGGGGGAAACATCCTCAAAACCCTCTATTGGACTGGATTTGAGCTGAATTTGAGCTTCCACATCCAAAACTTCATTATCCCTTGCCTGAACAGAAAGGTTTCTCTAGCCTGTGTTTTGTGGCTAGATTATTTAATCTAGCTGAAAACGTATATATCATGTTGGACTAAAATACCAATGTGAAAGAGTGAGTTAATCTTACAGATATATCTTCCTGACTATTAGAGTCTCTTTTTAGATATTTTTA
>WEIV01015461.1:11785-58711 GCA_013390005.1 Calyptomena viridis
AAACGGGTCACTTGATCGTAAAAGGAGATCAGGTTGGTCAAACACGACCTACCCTTCATAAACCCATGTTGACTGGGTCTAATACACCGACTATTCTGTAAATTCTGCATAATACCATTTAATATAATTTGCTCCATTACCTTACCTGGTACTGAGGTCAAGCTAACTGGCCTATAATTACCAGGATCCTCCTTCCTACCCTTTTTATAAATAGACATCACATTGGCCAGCTTTCAATCATCTGGTACCTCGCCAGTGAGCCACGACTCTTGATCTAAAATGGAGAGAGGCCTCGCCAGTTCATCCGCCAGCTCCCTCATCACCCTGGGATGGATCCCATCAGGTCCCATTGATTTATGAATGTCCAATTTACCCAACAGTTCTCTAACAGCCTCTTCTTGGACAAGAAAAGGACCACAATGCTCCCTTACATCATTTACCAACCCCAGAGGTGAACTGTCCTGAGGACAAGCTGTCTTCTCTCTAAAGACTGAAGCAAAGGAGGCATTAAACACTTCCACTTTCTCCTCATCTTTAGTTACTAGGTTTCAAATACTTCTTGCTACTATCTATGGTATACAAGGCCAAAGTATAAATACATGAGTTCTGTGCATTTTGGATACTAAATGAAAACCAGCTCCTAACAACTTAAAAACACATACTTTTTCAAAATGCATGAAAAACAAAACTAAATATTTCAGAAACACTGTAATATTGTAATGGAAATAGAGATCACTTCTTTCTATATTTGTACTAGAATTACTGAAATTTTTCAGTGAGTGAAAATTTGCATTTCATCTTTAAATAGATTATTTATTGAATTAAAACTATACTATAATGTAAATGTCAAAACAACATATAAGATGTTTGAACCTTATCAGGAAGACACAGCTTACTCAGGTAGTTTCAAAATAAAATACAATAAAATAAAATAAACAAAATAAAATTTCCACCCCTCCTTCATAAATGGTATGATAATACAACATTTCAACTTATTAAGTACAAAAACAAATTTGGAGGTAGTGGAATCACCTACAGGGGAAACTCAAAGTTTAAGACTAGAAGTCTAGACTCAACACTTTTTGCATCACTTTACATTGAAGACCAGTGCATTTTAAATAGGGAATTTCAGAGATAAAATTGGTTCAACTTCATTACTTTATCTTCTCATGCAAATACATGCAACGTTGCTTTTCTGATCCATTTATAAACATTGCATGTTAGGCAGAGCCTGAAGTCATCAGTCATTTTTCAATAGAAAGATAATATATCAAAACAAGAACATCAAGAGCACAAGAAAAAAACTTGGTGCTCTTGAATCAGACACTTCAAAATAAAATACATGAGGTTGAGTTCAAGAAAGATAGCCTTACTATTTCATTGTTCTCTTCAGAAAAAAAAGATGCAAATAGAAAGAAACAGCTCCCAGAGGAAAGAGGCACTTACTAAGCCCAAAGACTTTTTCAGTCTCTGTAGATGCTTATTCCAGATCATAACAAGGATTATTTTACAGAGCTTCCTGTATTCCTGTATCCTCCCTGAATTCAGGTACAGAAGCATCCTTGTATTGCTAGATGAAAAAGGCAAGTTTCCATAGATATTCAAAAATTATACCAAATAAGGACACCAAACTAGAAGCATATGAGAATATACCTGTTGAGGCAGCTGTAAACATAATGCTCTGGAGGGTAGGTGTTACTGCATCAGCACACATTGCTTGCAGAATAGTAATTGGTCACTGGACAAAGAACAAGCAAACTCCTAACGAATACCACTCAGTATAAAGCTTGTCATTGTAAAATGCTTGCTTTAGCTGACTCCTGAATATCCCTTTAAGAGGCAAGACATAGTGGAGCCAACCATGACAAAGAAAAGCATAGGCAGTGGTAGATGTTCAATTACACTGAACAAACATGAAGTCGGAACTGAGGGCCAGGAGAAGAAACATGCTAAGGTGAGGGCTGAAAGATAAACCCCTTCATCACATAACTTTAACACAGGCAACTCCTATTTAAAATCAACACTGAAAATTATTTTAAACACTCCTATAATTTAGTGCTAACAATGTCTATGTAGCTGAAATTTTAATCTACGTATACGCATTCTCTATTCTTTTACCCCCCTCACACTTTTGTGAAAGAAATATTTTTCATTCATTTTAGTAGTGCTAAACTTGGAGGTTTCTCTGTATAAGCATGTATTTTGGTCCCTGTAACTCCTATTGAGAAATAAAGTCAATTTAACACATCGTTAAACTCTGCATAAGAACTGCACCTTAAGGCAATGAGATACCTCAGCCACTAGTGTGCTGAGGTGGGGATAGGGGGTTGTGTTACCTTGAAGCAGCACAAGCAACAAACCTTGCTGCTTTAAACACAGAAGCATTTTTCAAATAGTGGTACATAGCAATAGATATTTTACTAACCAATGCAAGAGTATTAAGGGAAGCTTATAAGACACATGAAGCTATTGAAAATTTAATCCATGCTTTATTGCCTCAGGAGTCCTGCTGCAATCATAAATGCTGAAAGCATAACAAAAAATAAGTAGGTTCTGGGGTGTTTTTTAAATACTTATCTTTAAAAGAATTAGGGAGGGGGAGAGAGAGAGAAATGCTTTGGAAACTATTTTTGTTCTAGCAGAGTTTTCACTGCCTGTTTAATTTGGTTCTCAGATTCTGTCCCCTTTTAATTCCCTTGTCATCCAGAATCTATTATGGAGAGTTAATGCCCTCCTGGCACCATCTGGCATTATTTAATATGTAAAACCATCTTATAAATCAAATTATAATTTATAATTAATCAACAATTTGTATTTTTAATAATCAAAATCTCTATTAGAAAAAGACTGTATTTATTAATGCGCCACAGCATTATAAAAATATTTACATTGCGTGGTTGTTCTTTTTATTTCTTTCACTGCTTGAAGACAAAGGCTTTTATTACAAAAGCAGGTATTACTTAAAATGCATTTTAAAATGTAGTACAGGAATTTTCCCTATGCTTCGTAGAAGTATCCAAAATTTTAAAAAATTTTAGAAATTAGTTCAAATACTCAGTTGAACTGGAATCAGTTTTCCACTGTACTTGCTGCCTGTATTAGTTGTTACAGACACTGTTCTGTGTTCTGCATCACTGGGATCACCAGCAGGAATTCTCTCCTTCAATTTAAGTATCCCAGCCTCATCCTCTAATGTCTATATCCAAGGATGAATATTTTTGACAATTAGATGCTGACTATGCATATTTAATATTTTGTCTTTGTTTCATCCCACTTCACAAAAGGCAAATACTGATTATGATGGCAATAGGGGAAAAAAACTATATGAGTGTTTTATTACAAAATCGAGTGTACTCCTCTTTTTTTTTCTTTTTTCAATGTAAATTATTGGGTAGATACTAAATCAATGATGGAGGGGGTGGTTGTGTTTGGGTTTTGTTGAGTTTTTATTTCTTTGCTTATTTGTTTTTGGCCAGGGTGATTCAATTGAGATTTAATAACAGAGCTAGAAAGAAAAGACCAAAGATGAAAAATTACTAATACTTGCATCACACTGTTCCACACTACAGTCTGAACTCTGGGTACCACAGCATCAAGGGCAGCAGTTCACAGAAACCAAATAGCTAAAGATATCTGTGGCCTGAACACTCCACTGTTGTAACACTTCTTTCTAAGACTAAATTTCGCTTCAAGGGACTCCTGCTTCCATGCTCCATGAACTGCTGCCAGGTGCTGTAAGACAAAAAAGGACTTTTGTGAAGCTCATGAGAACTGAAGAAATGAGAATAGGATCTTGTAGCACATCCTGTTAATCTTCCTGTGTTAAAAAAAGCACAGAAAAGGGGAGAGGAGATGGAGAAGAATGGCTGGAGACATGATTTAGCTCCCTTCAGTAGCACAACTGGAGTGGATATCTGATGCTCCTCACCTGCCCCTGTGCCACAAACCATGGCCTTAACCCTGAGGGAGGCCATACTTGAGGAGAGTTTAATGCTAAATGCATGTTGACAGGCACCATTTGGAGGCAAACTGATGAAAACAAGAGAAAAAAGTGTGCAAGTCCTCTGAATCTGGCCAATGTTCCCAGTCACACCCAGTCATGTGCCACCTGAGCCCAATGACAAGGAAGGAAGTACCCTGCCAGCAGGGTGTCAGTGTCACTCTGGCTGATGACTGACAAACAAACACTGAAAAAAGCAATGAATTTTACATCCACTTTCTCATTCTAGCCTCAAACCTGTGCATTTTATCTAAAAGTTCCTTCACAGTTCAAACTCTGTTTCAGTAGACATTCCTAACCAGATTTTTAAAGAAGCAATATTCATTTAGTTAATGGTTTTGCATGGCAAAAAGACTTTATGGGGGTTTTAAAATGCACCTTGGACATACTTTCTTATATTAATCTTAGAAATTCTCATTTTTCACTCTTCTATAGATCTTTATTGCTAAGATATACAAGAAACAGGAACTTCAAGGAGTGTTTAATGTGCACGTTCCTCTGCTACTTCTTCCCTGCAAGCAAGCATAATCCTCTGCTTGTAATGTCATGGTTAGTGCTTGCGAACAAAAGAGATTAATTTGTCAGAAACAGAGGATTACACATTTAACAGGGGCACGGGCAGGTGAACAAGGCATACTCTGGGACGGGAGCTCCACCATCACACAGATTTAACCCACCAGGTCATCCACTGAGATTATACAAAAGAGTTGAGATAAGCCGTGTAAAGAGAAAACCACAGAGATAAAGTTAGGCATTCCAACATAATTTGGCTTTAAAAGCATACATTGACGTTACTATGGAGAAAAGAGAAATGATTTCAGAAAGCAGGATCTCTGAGCTAATGCAGACCTAAGGTACCATGTCCAGGCTGAGTGGTACTACACAAACACGACATTTAAATTCCCTGTCCCATTGACTCTTGAGCTAAGGAGCAACATCACACTATTCTTTAATCTTATGGAGAGGAGTCTGACTGGTCAGACACAGCAGGAAGCAAAGGAGGTGAGATTCACAGAACACAAAGTGAAGTGCTCATGAAAGCCAGCAGCTCCCAAATGTAAATGGACTGGCACCTGCTGCCTCTGGGAGGAACAACAGAGCCTTAGAGAAGTAACAGGCAGCACTAGGCTTCTTTGAGTGGCAAAACCACTCTTACTTCATAGCACACTTCAGAAAACCTAATTCAGATCATACTGGAGGAGGGAGGGAAGAATCTCACCATAGAAAAAGGATTTCTGTCCAAAGAGAAAAGCACCTTCCACGCTCTGCCAGTGTAACAAGGATTTTAGGAAAGAGTAGTGCAGGTGAGTTATTTATCTTGAAATCCATCTGTATTTCCCACTCACTACCACCCTTCCACCACCCTCTGGCCTCTGGAGCTTTTATTTACTGTGTAACAGGTCAACAGAGGGGCCAAAATAATACACATGGATCACCTTTTGCAAAGACTTTTACAAATGCTAGTCAGGCAGGGAAGAGTTCCTTATCTGTTTTAGTACACATCCCCAGTTGCCAGCTGTCAAAATACCCACAACAGCAACCCTGAGAGCAAGCAGCTTGGTGGCTGTGGCTCTTCCCTGCACTTGGTACCCTTGTGTTTGCAGGCTTCCTTGGGCAGTAAATGTAATGCATTAAACAGAAAATTGTGGAAATGGACTCATGCATAGTGAGGTAAATCCTTGCATTGTTTTCTGGCCTGTATAATTTGTGATGTATGTCACATTCAGGGCATGTGAGTGTTCACAAACATTGAGTTCAGTCACACTGAAGTAACATAGCCTTCCAGGGAACAGGACTTGGACCTCTTAAGCCAAGTAGCTACACCATTTCTTACCAGGTGGACACATAGCTGTGGCTAAAGATGTTTGAGAAGGAATGGATGAACTAGAGCAGGAATTTGTGCACTGCAGATTTGTGTAAAGTGACTGCTAGTGACTCCTGCCACGCCGTAGCCTCAGCTACAGATGTGTGTTGGCTCTTTGATACTGGTGCACTGAACAAAGAACAAACCAGCTTTGGTCTTTGTAATACAGCTAAAGGGAAGAGTAACTCACCATTAGCAGAAACATGGGGAATGGCAGTTAAACACCTTCAGACTGTGGTGGAAACCCTATGGATTGATAGAAAATTCTATTTTGGGATATCCTTGAATGCTGAATGCAAAATATGGTCCTAAATTAAAGCCATGCTTAAACTTGCAATGAACGGTATGCTCACATGATGATAAATACTCACTTCTATATTTCACTGAAGCACTTTTGCTCTTTAAGTTTGGAAGTCATAAAGTCATAATTTTGGAATAATTTGGAATAAGTCACATGGTCTTATGAACCCCCAAACTTCCCAGGGAAGTTTTACTCTGCAGTTCAAATATGTACTTGAAGCCCCTTTGAGTTTGGATAACTGGACCACTTGACTTTGTTCAAATTTTGTGCATAAGTCTTTCATGAACTGGGCTCTATAGGAATATGTGTATCACTGCTAACAATGACATACTGTATATGATTGCAGAAAGAGAATGCCTATAAACCTGCAGGTTAGCCTGCTGGCAATTTATTGCTACTGGCACCACTTTCTGCTTTAAGTACTATAAAAATTTACTTTTCAAATACTCTTTGAGTAAATATATGTCTAAAGGGGAATATTTTATCAGATGGACATTTCAAAGAAATATTTTATTTCTAAGGTAGGACAAATGAAAAGTAGCTAAAGAAATATGCTGATAATAAAATAAGCAGTCAAGGGAAGCACTTTCATAGCAGCTGTAGGAATGACATGCAGAAAAGAATAAATTGTGTTTATAAATAATCATGCATATAACATTAATATATGTGTTTAGCTGAAACTTGTTAGGACAGTGAGATTTTTATCTCTTATATTTTAGTGGCTTTTTTGGTTCCTGTAAAAAAAATGGAGAACACGGTGAGGGGCAATATTTGCAAAGCACATGGTGATGAGTAAAAGATATAAAGGACTGCCTGCTTTATGTTTACCTGTTTGCTGTCAGACCTATGGGTCTAACTCTCCAGAAATGCATCCCATTTATATATGCACAGGCAAGAGCAGGATCCCATTGGTGTTATTTACAGAATCTGAACCTTATTCAGCAGCTTGGGGTGATGACCATGGGATGTTGCGTACGAAGTGCTGTGAGTTGGGAGAAGCTCTGAGACCCACCAGAGAACAGGTTTTGTTAGGCCCTATTCTACCTATTCATCAAGCAAGGAAATTCACTCTAAAGTCATGATCACATCATGGGTTTTCTCTATTTAGTTTGAAGTGGGCAAAAAGCAGTTTCACAATATTGTTGGCACAAGAAGAACAGCTGGCACCATGACTATTCACAGATCTCCAGTGGTCTAGTCCAGACTGGACTTTATTAATTACTCTCCCTTACTCTAATCAGCAGTTTCTGTGCCAGACCTAGGTGGTCTAAACCTCCCTGCACCTCCTGGGCCTCCATCAGCCCCTTAGGTGTGTGTGCCTCCTTCTTAGGCTGTACTGTGCACAGTGCCCAATGCCTCCCCCACCGAGAAGGTGAACCCCAGTTCCTGCCCATCTACTACACAGAATGGCACAGTGGGAAGCACAGATTACTCTGCAAGGAATCAAGACTGAGAATGAAGGGAGAGGCAAGACAGAAAAAGAACTTAACTTCCACCAGTTTTCACCAGTTTCTGTAATGGTGTGAAAGAACTATAATGAAAAATTAGATAGCAGAGCTTAAATAGCCTTTATGTTTCAGCTTTGCAATTTGCTTTCTCTTACATGGTTTACTTGCCTTGGAATTTTGACTTTGCATTTTCTTCTTATTGCAAGATGGTTTCTCCAGGGATAATTGCAAAATCCCCGGGTTTGTGCCTTTTTTTTTAAACTTGAAATAGTTGACATATCCTAAATCTTAACTTAATCTAACATTTATATACTAGGTGAAAATTAATACCAAAGCATTTATCTCAGCTGCCTAAAATCTAAAGCAGCATTGTGTTTAATGGAGACACAATTTGCATGTGTCTTGTTTGTGCTGTAAATAAAATCTGCTTAATCACCCTAAGGAAATGATTCCCTCCTTTCTCTTTTTATCTCCCATAAACCTCTATCACCCTTATGCTGTGGCACACTGTCTGAAAATGTTATATGCCTTCACTCCTCCAATGTTACTTCGTAAATATATTCTGAAGCTAGCAGAAAAAATGTTTCATCAGATGGTCAACTCGGTAAAATATTTTACTTCTAAGAGGGGATGAACATCAGGCAATGAAAGAAATACAGCTATAATAAAAGACATAGGCAGCAAAAAGGCTGTGGTAAAATCAGCATAAATGTCACCCCCCCAACAGAATAAATTTTCTTTATAAATAAATACTGTGAGAATAACATTAATATCTTTAGCTGAAAGTGGGAAAGCATAGAATGGTAAAAAAGTGCTTTTATATAAACATACCTTTCTCTTCTAGTGCAAGAGATATGGGACAAGAGTTATAGTACTTATTTAATTCCATCTTGCTCCATGGTGATTTTTCAAATGAGGCAGAGGTTGGCCACTCCCATGTAACTTGGGCAAGATGGGGCCAAACCCTGACTGCCAGTTAGCAGGGTTCCTACTGACCTACTGTGCGGTACCATATGGTTTTACGCACATCTTTACACCCTCATTTGCCTCCTGATTCTGTCTTGTTTGTTGAGAGTGTTTGCAATTTAGGGACTTAATTAAATGTAGGCACAGCACCTCTCCCACCAAGCAATTCCAGGAGATGCTATATCACAAATCAAAGTGAAGGGTGTTTGCACCCTGCATTACATTTCGTGGTGAAACTGCATCTGAGACAACTGGGAGAATATTATCGATATTTTTTAAAGTGTTGGGGTTTTTTTAAAGTTATTTTTAAAGTTTTTACAACTAAAACCCACACCATTAGCAGAGTGGAACAGGAATCTGATTAAGTGGGAAAGACAATTAATATAAATAAGGTTGATAAGATAAAAAATAAAGTAGTAAAGCAAGCATCAGACAATACTTATACCTTCTAGCAAACAAAATGAAACCCTCTGTTCTAATAAGACTAGTGATGGTCTTGAATGGGGTGATCTTAGAACAGTGCTGAAGCGAAACAAATCTAGTCCTTGCTGGTACTAGAAGACAAGGAAAAGGAAGGCAAGGCAAGGGAAGCTGGACAAAGCATCATGAAGAGAGTCATGTAGTCCAGCCTGGTCTCTATATTAATATCTTTGTTGGACAGGGAAGTTAGGATATCTTTTAAGACTTAGAAGACCTGCATTCAATTCTCTGATGTATTCTTAAGCCTTCCTGTTACTCTGAAAAAAATTAAGTGGACTCAGATCTTTAAATGTACCTCAGATTACCAACTAATACTGATTTTAAGAAAATATTGACTCAAAAAATCAGATAAAATTAAAATGAAATTAAAGTTGCTGAAGCAAACAGAGTGGAATAACAACCAAATTAGAATGAACAAGTGCAAACACAAAAAACAACCTCAGGCAACTTTACTTACTGTGCTTAAAAGAAAAGAAGAGGAAAATATTGCTCTTCTTTAAAAGAAGGAAACAAGGACTCAGGATTACAGGATTGTATAGATTATTCAAGCTCTTTGCTGACTCCTGATCTTCTGCATTTTAGATAGTCTTGCTCATTTTGTTAAATATGCATCCTCACCTGCACTGGAGAAGCACAATGGAAACCCAATACCAGGATCCCAAGGGATCTGGGAGGACTGGTGCTACAGCCAGGCCACTGGTCTCAGGTTCAGTTAAAGTATTTATTAGATACTGCTTACAGTCCAGCCACATTAACTCAAAACTTCACACAGACAAACACTCTTCTGCAGAGTCCTGGCTTACCCTTTGAACCAACTTCTCAGCGTAGATCAGTAAGAAGGGAAAGGAGATAGAGGAGGGGAGCTGTTACAGTAACAGGGGACACAGGAGACAGGCTAAGATTAACAAGAGATTTGGAAGCTACTTTTCAGGAAATAATTCCTTTTATTGCATGGTTCTTTCTCCTCCCCCAGTACCTTTTACTCACATAGTTTGTCTCACACACACAATGAAAAAATATTCCTTCACGTGAGAAAACTTACTAAAACCTGTATCCACCAAAGCATGTTTCGCCTGCTAATTCCTCAGGTGCTTTGCAACTGCCCTGGTATTAGTGACTTTCCATTTGCATTTTGGTTTTGATCTGCTTCTGTGTAACCAGAAGTGCAAGAAATCTTAGGAGAAACAACCCCCGGGCTCATTGCTTTCAGCTACTTTATTCATCAGGCGTGTACGCAGCCTTGCCATGCAATACAAGTGTGTTCTGGAAACCTTTCACCTTTGATCTGCCCTGTAAATTTCTTCTGCCCTTTTTGGCATGTTCCTTCAGTGTCAGTTGAGATCCTCTTGAACACCCAGAAGGGTTGAGGTCTCCGGATGCACAGCATGACAGAAGTCCTGCTCAACATCTGCAGACCTAGTAGGCACTTAGCACTGAACCTGCAATCTTCTGAGGATTTGCAGCTAATGTTTAAGAAAAATACAGATGGTGCCTTTAAGATCATTATAATTTGGCTGAGGTTTTAGTATTTTTCTCCCTAAAACCAGAAGAGACTGGAACACAACACTCTCATCCTGCAGAGATTACAAGAGGGTAATTTTATGCAGAAGATGCTGGTCTTGCTGCCTTCCTCAACATGGTGAGGAGACTTGTGGTGTCTCATTACTAGGATTTAAAAACAAACATCTTTTTTCTCTTTACACATAATATCATTTGTCCTCCCTCTGTTCATCCCCCAAAAAGCTTTAACAATCCTGATTACGGCAGACCATTTGGCCTGGAAATGGACATGGTTTGTAGAGTAGATGGGAAGAACAGAATGTTATATGAGAAAGTCTTTTGCAAACATCGCTGTTGAGACATTTAGACAAACTCCACACATAGAAAAGAGACAGAAATGAGACAAGCACATGTCGTAAGTAAGGAGTTTATACTGAATGCTGTCTCCCACCACTCGGTTTCTCTTCTTATTCCATTTTTTTTCTCAGCTAACAAGATAACGGTGAAAAATCAGAAAAATAAAGGAAAAAAAAATCGAACTCCTGCTTCTGTTCAGTCCTGCTCCTGTTGTTGGATATGTTTCCTAACATTCACAGCACAGAAGCTCGTTGCATATTCCTGTGCCACAGCACATTAGATCATGCATGAATCCTTTGGTGATGTCTACTCACATGGTCCATGCTGGAGAGAAGGCCAACAATGCAAGCCAATATTTTATACTATGTCCTAATGGGATACACAAAGCAATTTCTTTCACAAGGAGCAGCCAGATTGCAGAACAGAAGGGTGATCTCAAATAATTTCAGAGGTAAAACATGGGAAGCTCACAGTGTGCTAACCACAGCAAATATTATGTACTCCAATGTATGGTTTACTGACTGTAAATAGTCTCAATATATATATTCTTCTTCACCTTCTCATATTAGTAATAATTGTGTTTACCCATCTATATTTATATATCTGCTTTGTCAGTAAAGGAAGCTGCCTTATGTTCCCTATGTGGTGAGCTCATACGAGCACATGCTGCAGCTTCGTTTCTCCACATCACATTTGTGTCTTTGAGGACCAGTTCAGTCACCATTCTTGCTCTGATTGCTACACTCAAAGGCTGAGTTACTGAGAGTTACTAATCCAGGAACACGCAGTTCACATAGACCACAGTTTTGTCTTCATCTGTGCCCACATACCAGACACTTTTTTTAAAAAATTATTGAAAGAGTCGATAACTTTAAAATATGCTGTTGGGTTTGTTTGTTGGGGTTTTTTTGCTGAATATTTGTCTTAAAAAATACTTTCTCAATGTAAAAAAATGGAAAGCAGCCTGTTTTCCAAGGCATTGCTGTTTCCTTCAGACAGAGCCAATTCTGTGTAGAAGAATCAGGTCACAAGGTATGCAACAGGAACCTGGACCCTTTACCAGAGAGAAGGTTGTTTTTCAGATAAGTGACTTATATGAACTTCGGTTACTTTGTTCATGCCCAATATTTTTGAGGGATGCACAGTTTTCTCATGCCTTGACAATATCTCTGGCATGCTCCATTTTCATTACTTTCTGCTGGGACAGAGCTGTTTGTCTGAATTTGCCCAAGTTGTTACAACCCCACAGGATGTCAGATGAGACTGTATGATTAAATAGCTCAACTCTGGTAGTTCGTTTCCAAACACTCCAGGGGAAAACATAGCAATGTCATTTTGGAACAGTTTTTCTTAGAGCAATGGATTTTCCCCACCATCTCTTCTCAAGCTGTTAATATAAGGACAAACTTATTCCCACTATAGTTGCAGGATAGAAAAGAGCCAGACTGGAAACACACTGATCTCTGCCAAATCCAGTGACATGGGTGGGGACAACATCCTCACCTGATGACTCCTGGAGAATTATCCTTTCTGACATCCTCCACAGGTGAAAGGGTCATCACAAGACATAATAACCTGCCTACCCCTGATCCAATGATCTTTAAGGCTCCAGTCATGCATGTCTTCTGTCTTTTGCTCACATAGATGGACTGAAACAACACAAATATTGTATAGATTTGGGTGGCCATGCCATCCAAGATGCTACTCGCTTACCTTTCTGTATCTCACTGATAAAGTTTTACTGGGAGCTGCCTACAAAGCCAACATGAATCAGTTGCTAAGCCACGTCATGCTTATAGTTATTGTGCCAAATTGAACCCTGATGTAAGCACAGGCATCTCACAGCCATGGCTGGCTGTAGTCCATCAGGCCTAGAAAGAAACATTGGTTACACTCCCTATGATCCTTTATACCGTTACCTTAGTAAAGACTACAGTGGGTGTAAAATAGCACATTATCATAGCTTTCAGTGTATCTATACAGACCTATTTCTTTTTCCTCTTTGTCTCCCATCACACTTGTGTTTCTGCTCCTGTATTTCCTGCTTATTACATTGTTTCTGCCTGTTATCAGGCTCTTTGTATCAAACCCAGAATATTTTTTTGTAAAGGTTTTACATGTAAGGTGGACATAAGCATTACATTGGGGTGGAGCTGAGCCCTTTGAGTTCAGCCTCCCAGCTCCACCAGGGGTCTAGAGCTAATTGAGGAATGCAATAATGAGGACATATTGAGAGCAATTTTTTTCCTCAGTACAGTTTCCTGATTTATTGTAATTAGTGGTACAGAGACATCTGGAGTTGGAAGTAACAACCAGGCTCCTATTAAGAGACATGAATTTATCTAACCTTTTGGTGAACCCATTTGTACTCTTGTCATTATAAAAAAGAAGAAATAAAAATATTTTTCTTGTGCAAGCCAGTAAGATGTGCAGAAACCTTGCACAAGGTGAGCATGGGCACAGGGTTTCACTGCTTGCTCTTTTATAAAGTGAAGCTTCAGGAGGTTGAAAATAGCCCTAATACTTTGAAATGAGTTTCAGAAAGGAGAAACAAAAGAAGTTGAAATGAAAGAGGCAATTTTTTTTTCCTCAAGCTCTTGCATTTAATTTACTGGAAGTAGATGGAAGTTGTTGGTGCATGGGGCCATGTAGTACAAAACTGATGGAAATGTCATTTCCCCTTCACCCAACTGGAACTGTTGCCCTGAAGGTGTCTATCCATAAGACAGCTGTTTAAGGCTTCTCTGTATCTTTGCCCACCTGAAAAAATGCACCAAAAACTAAGCCCAGAATTCAACACAGATTTCAGGTACTGCAATATTTTTCTTGCATCAGCAATAAGTAATAAAGATTTATAAGACAGAAGGGACTATCTCTGAGACAAAGCTTCATTAAACCTGCTGAAAGGATTAGTGCATGCCAAGTGTCTATTGTTTTTCTAGTAGCAGCTGGCTCCAGGTGCATTCTCAAATGTTACAAATTAATCCACGTCCTTTCTGAACCCAAGCTTCTTTCTCTTGCCCTAATAGTCATATAAATATTTTACACAGAGCTTGCTTCTTGACCTGCACAGAAAAGTCTCTGCAAAATGACAGACGTCAACATGGCTTGATGTCACCAAGTAACATACCCCGGTACTGCAATTTATTTTTTCCAGTGTGAGTTCATTAAATTGTCTTCCCGTGAAGTTGGGTTTTAATGGCCTCTTTTGATATTCAAATTTTTACAGAACATTCACACCCTCTTACTTGGTTGGAAAACTGAACATTTCTTCTTCTGTTCAAGTCATCTGTACAGGGCTTTCTGGTGG
Organism: Calyptomena viridis; assembly: GCA_013390005.1. NCBI lineage: Eukaryota > Metazoa > Chordata > Aves > Passeriformes > Eurylaimidae > Calyptomena > Calyptomena viridis. The sequence goes on from WEIV01015461.1 coordinate 26,012, forward strand.
CTCCCACACATGTTTGCAAATCCCTGGGTGGTCAAACTTTATTTTGTTCCTGTTTCACATGCAGCTAACCTTTTAAAATTATTTCCAAGGGCTATTCTGAATAGCAAGATCCCAGTTGGAGCTTTTTAAGGTCATGACACAGGATTTATCTTTAACATACATTCTGATTTTCTTTGCTTTGCCTTTTCTTTGATAAGAATTTGTTTTTCTTTGGTGTTTTGCTTTGTATAACATTGTGCTTTTTGTGACCATATGCCATTTTCAAAGGCTTACAAGTAAATTATTGTAAGCAGCGCCTTGCTATTGTACAGTTATTCACTGGTGAGGGGGGATGTATGCCAGCTGATAAAAATGAGAAAAGATAAAAGGAGTTCAATATCTAATCTGTCCAGTGGTGGAAAGGAAGCAGGTTTTCCTGCAACACACTAAATGTTCACCATCATTGGGTGCAAGCGAATGTGGGGAGCAGTTACTTTATAAGCCTTGAGAGCCATAGGGCTTTTAGCTGGAGATATGAGGCCTGGTAGGACCTTGTTGATCTGGCCCTAGGAAATGCCTTCTTTGAGTAGCCCTTGAGAACAGGGCTTGGATGGTTTATAATAGATGGAATTATTTGGGCTTTTGCCTGATACCATTGACTTCACTAGTGAAGTCAGTGAAGTGATAGCCAGGCCTTTAATTACTGTAAATAATACTTATTCAGGGGTATCGGTAGAGTGGTAAAAGAAAAAAATGGGCATTACTAACTAGTCAGGAATGGTATGATACCACTCAGGCATCCGAGCAAAAAAAAAAATTAATCATGAAGCAAATTGCACAATTTCTAGTGGGGTCCAACTGGTGTTGATAAGTCAGTTACCTTGTGTTGACAGGCTGTGATTAGACCCTTATTTAAAGATTAGCCTATCTATCTAGCAATTCAGTTTCTAGCTTTTACCTCAAAAATAGAAACAAAATAATGCCTAATATTCATAGGCTTGTCATTTCCATGAACCATGTCCATGTAGATCTGCGTGGTAACACCGTATGGTTTGGTCCACTATGAAAATAATATTAACTGCACACGAGGTGTGACCCACAGAAATAGTCACCAGAAAAAAAATCCATCTAACTTACTTTTGTAAAAGCACCCACTCTCTCCTTAAATATATTGACCACATCTCCATATAATAAAAACTGCTTCAGTTCTGCTGGCTTCAACAGAGCTCTTCTAATCTCCATTAACAAAACATGAACATCTTTAACTACTGACCTACCCCGCTGTGTTAGGGACCATGCCTTTGATAGCTATCGCATCAAAAGAGATTCCAATTCCACTCTGTGTCAAACACAGAAAGTATCTGTTCAAAGAGACATACTAAAAAAAAAGGAAGAACTCACAGGAAGCAATGCATCTAGTAAAACATGAGATCAACAGACTTTGAACACAAAGCCAGAATGTATCACTGAAGACTTGTAGATTATCTATCCACATCCTAATGAAACAGCAAATAGAATTTTTTTATCTGTGTGTTTTTGTATATGTACTGCCTTTGTGAAATCCCATGAGAAAAAGTAATTACCTGTAGCAAAAAAAATGATCTTGTGAGACCAGTCTGCCCATGCATAGCTAACAAATTTCGGTTGCTATCATAAAATTGTGACATATAAGTATCATGAATTAGCCCAGTATGAAGCTTGTCTTCTACTGAGATTCCAGCACAACCTACTCACTGCCCTTAGCAGGAGGAAAAAAAAAATCCTAGCAAAAGTCATTGAGACACTGATGGAGAGAGGATCTAAACATCTTTGCTTCTGTAGTTTAATACCTTATCATATCTGGCTGCAAACTTCATCTCATACATGGAGGTTAGCCTCCATGGACCAGGCTTAGCAAAAAGGAATTGGACTCTTCAATTGTTACACTTAAGTCTGGCATATTAGGTCTGCTGGCTGGGGAAGTCAGGTTTGTGCTGTGCCTATGAACTGTGACAGCTGAGGGATCCTGTTTGTCGTTTTCCAGTCCTAATATGGATGGTAACTTCCCAGTAAAACAGGCTAGACAAGTGCATGACTTTTTGTTTTGGAGACTGAATCTGTCTTCCACTTGATGTGGTCTAGTAACAGCAAAACAGAACTATTTTATTGCCAAACAGTATATTTTGCATTCATAACCAGAGACAGAGCATTTGAAGATTGTCACTTCCCATCACACTGACGCTAGAAACTTCACAGCTCTTACAAGATACTTCATGCTTTGCAGGATCAGAACCTAAATGCTCATAGGTCAGTCCATCCAATACAGTTGATCAAAAGTTCATTCAGAAAACAACTCACAGATACAGGATCAAAGTCTGAGACAGAAGATAACAGTTCAAAATAGGAATGCTTTATTTGGGGATGTACCTTACATTGCAGCTCTTTTGTATTGTGATTGTTAGTAAGATGCTACATACTCATTTCTAATATCTTAATTTACAAGTTTAGTTCAGAACATTTTGACAAAATACTTTAGTTGCTACCAATCACAGAACAATTTTTGTGCATCCATGCAGTTGGCAAAGGAAAGTACTATCAGGATATGGACAGCGTGTGTCTAGACTGATACATAAATACGAATATTGAAAAAAAATTCTACTTCCTCCCACACCCTGTGCTTTATAATCAAAGATTAAAGGAAATAAATTTAAGTCAGTCAGACTCAGGAAAAGAATACAACATGGTTCTTCGTTTCTCATGAACAGTATGTCAGGCAAACTGATTTATCGGGAAATCTGCCTTCTTGCAAGCAGCATTACAAGGCCCCTTTAATTTTCTTTCTAATTGATTTAGCTATGGAACTCTGCCTCTGGTTCATCTCCAACAAGGGGAAAAAAAAAAAAAGAATCTATGATTGCCTTGAAATACCTATTAAAATATTATTGCATCCTCAGAGGAAACGTGAAGAAGTAACCAGAGGTCAATTTGTTAGTGTCCTTTGCCAGATAGATGACTATGGCTCTTGTGACATGCAAAACAATATCTGCCTGCCTGTCAATTCACTTTCTGAAATACTAATGTATATGGCTAATTCTTTGAAAGGACAGTTGCCAAAATGCCTGTGGCATTTAATAGAATTCTGTGTTATTAATAAGGGTATACTAACATCATACAAATGCTCAAAATATTTCAAGTAAAAGAAATGTGGTGTTCCTGCAGAGGAAGTCTTGGCTCTTCCTCAGAGATTAGCCATTAGGACTTGACTGAATTGTACTGTAAACTTTCAGATTTACTTCATTTACAAAGCCCCCATCTTCCTCCCTGCATAGACACAGGAACCCAGAAGTTACACAATTCCAAGCATTGGATGGGGTTTTGGAGATCTTCAGTCATCACTGAGAGTAGACTTCTCATTTTAGGGGGTTTGATCTCTCAGAAGTTACGTTTAGCAGTTGAGGGAGTACTTAATGGGGTATTTTGGAGAAATTCAGACCAGTACTGGGATGCATGTACCAAAAGAGTGAATATGAAAACCTAAGTGACAAACTTATTGTTTGTGACAAATTCTTAACTGCCACCAATCTGTAGCACAACCTAGAGCAATGTACTTGCTGCCTCTGCTTCAGTTCCCTCTCAGGGGAGTAAAGATGATGATTCTGTGTTTACCCATCTTTTTCTAGCTCTCTAAGAGGGAAACTGAAATAAGGTGGAAGGAATTCAGTCAGTTAAGCCAGTAGAGGTTAAACCTTCAAGCGGGTCATGACACCAATCGGTAGGTGACAGTAACATCTTCAGCTGCTGGGGCAGTCAAAAGTGATTGCATGAATACAGGCATCCAGTCCAGAAGAAGTGCTCTCACACTCAGGAAATTATTGAAATGAAAGTGTTTTCAATTCAGCCCATTTTTACCATTCCAGTTCTACCGGATTTTTGTTTTCACATGAAGGTTTTGCTTCCCCCCTCCTCTTAAGATTGTATTATTTTGAAGGGAAATACTGTGAAAGTAGGTTTCTCTTGAGCATGCATAGGATGGAAATTAGTAATTAATCAACTGAATCCCCACAGAACCACTAACATAATGCAGTAAAATGAATGATGGAAGGAAAAATAAATGCATCTGAATTAAAAAAAGCATAAATATTATATCAACCAAACACAACACACAGGCTATTCTTGTAAGGGAGGGAGTTGAGGAGTCCTTTTATGATCTATTATTTCGATTATTAATACTGATGGGTTGGGGAGAAGCAGTGAGAAAATCAGTCTTTCATCCTGTGGTGCAGAAACCAAGTATTACATGGTCTAGAAATAGATGATACAGATGCTGCTTTGTCTGGACTGAAATTGTAGCGAAGAGGAGCAATATTTTAATTTTTTCCCCTTTTCTTATTTTGTAGGGATATATGATTATGTTAATTAACAACATGCTTAAGCAAGGCAGCCTGTGACAGAGATGTGTCAGTTTAGGATAGGACACTGAAACAAAAATATGTCTAGGTATTGGTAGGCTTGTAACAAACAGAGATGAAGGAAAAGGAAATCCATATTTGGACACAGGCCTTCACCAGAACAGGACAACAGATACACACCATGTTTGGGAAACACACGTGAACACTGAGTGACCACAGCTGTGATTGGAGCAGAGGGTGTGTGGACACCTTGGGAACACTTTAACCCTCAGATGATTGGTTTGAAACTGACCTTAGGANGCGCAACCCCCCGCACACACATACACACACACATATATATTTCATATAAAAACCCCAATATTATTTAAATAGGAATCTCTAAACTTCTAGTAGAAGTTTACTTATGGGATCTGGAAGATGAATCCTTCTAAAAGGAAATACTTCCTAACAGTTCTCTCTACAAAACTAACCTGTTCAGTCACAGTAGGAGAGTAATAAAAGAAATATGCTCTTCAGTGAAATGCAATCTCTCTCATTGAAAAAGCTTTTGCTTTAATGAAACTGGTCCCACACACGCCAAAAGGATTGGATGCAACCTGGCACCTCCCAAACTGTAAGCATTTCCACACCTGAGAGTGTGAGACAATAAGCTTGTGCTCTTGGAAAATGCAACTCAGTACATGAAGCTTGGCATGCTCTGCCTCTGGGGTACAAGGGCACTGCTCAGAGCCTGAAGCCCCAGTTCACCACACCTGGTGCAGCAGCAGCAGCAGCAGCAGCAGCTAAAAGCTGGCAAAAGCTCTCTGCTTCCCCACGAAAACGTCATATCTTCGGAGCATTATGAAAAGAAATAACTTTTAACAGTGTGAGGGCAGAAGGGGGAATTGAGGACTGAACAACCTCAGGCCTTTAGTCAGGTCCCACTTATCCTCTTTATGGTTTATAGGTTGGGCCCAGGAAAATCAGCCTCAAATTAAAGTGGGCTACTGTGAGCTTCATTAGCTGTAAACAATCCACGGTTCATTAAGGGGTGAGAGACCAAGCTCACTAACAGCTCTCCTAGGAAGAAGTTACACTAAACCAACAACTGAATATTAAAGGCATAAAACAGGTAGTACCACAATATGGGAGGAAAAAGTCAGAGCTGCAGAAATGCAAATTCTCCCAACTTTTATTAAATACTCTGTAGCTTGCGGCTCATGAAAATTTTGGCTTCTGATGAGAGAACAGATCAGGATTTCAAAAAGCATTTAAAATCAGTCCAGTTGGGATCAAATACTATTTCTGACTAGATCTGAACACAGTGTTTCTAACGGCTTGATGAAGAAAGGAACATTGTGAGCATCCTCATCTGCACCTTTTCCCTTTACAACAGGATCTTTTTAGTCCTTTATTTTGGCTACGTTTAAGATTTCCCACATGACCTCTTCATCATACAAACAAGTCAGTTTACACTTTCCTGGCAGAGTTAAAGAGATTGCCCCAAGAACAAGTTGATGTGTAAGCAAATAAGATTCAGACCAAAGAAACACGATGTTGTAAAGGGCAGCTCCCATCCCTGTGCCAGGCAACAGGGAAATTGGCTCTAAGCTCTTTCTGAAGCTTTATTGAAATGTGTTATTTTCTCCATACGGAACGACCCCCTGGTTTGTACAATGCAGTGCAAACTCAAAGCTCTGCGTACACAATTTTTGGCTAATCAAAAGCAGCAAGCATGCCAGAAATCTGTTTGCCCTATGCAAACAGTGTTACCTTGTATTGATTTCCTCAGTGCATGTTAACATAAATCTGACATTAGCACTAGCTTACATGCCACTCCTTTCATTGAGAGCATATTGATTTTACAGGCTGTGTTAACATGGGTTGTTTTCAGACAAACAACCCCATGTCCTCCCTACACAGTCATGAGGCATCTTTTTGATTAAGACCATCTTTTGTTTTATTTCTCTTTTATTTTTGGAGGCTCCACCACTAGTGGTCTGTTTTTCTGCATTCTACTGTAACACATTACTGCTATGCCAGGCAGAAGAAAGACTTGATCTTATATTTTTCCCCCCTTGGATCCCAACAGGGGTGACTGCAAGGAATCATTCAGGAGACAAGCTGTCACTCCTTTAATTTATTAGATGTCATATAACCACTCAACCCTCATTTAGGTACTTTAAAAACAACTTGTCTCTGCCTCCCCAAATGGAAAACTCAACAAGCATATTCAGAGTTCATTTGACATATTTCCTCTCAAGTTAAAACCAGGTCCCTCTCTTCTATTCTATATAATTACCTCAAACATTTTTAAACAAAATATTTTCACTGTCTTGCATAGATTTTTTTTTTTGTGATTTTTTAGCAAGACTTCTGTTTTTAACCTTTCTTTTCAGGCAGAAAAGCGTATACCAATGTTACTAATATTTTTGGTGCATGTTTCTATTTTTTTATATTCTGAAACCAGTCTGGCATTAATCCCATTGTAGGGTTATGGGTGCTTTACATTTCTACTTTAACAAGGAAAAAAAAAACCCAAAGCAATTCATTCTTTATCCCATCAGTTAAAATATCCTATATACCACTGGCCTTCTCTCACATTGCTTTGTTCAAGGCAAGTCCTGACTACCAGTCTCACACACATATATGATATGCCAGAATGATAACACAAGGAAAATTCCATGGGGAAATATGAAGTATATCCCCACCTCAAAATACATGGGAGCACTGTACCCAAATTGTCGATGTACTCCATATCCATATACTTCATACTCCATATCCTGGCTTTGCCCCTAAGTTGAGTACCCTGGCAGGCAATGTTTGTTCACAGGACCTGCTACTGACTTCCTTTTTAATGTCATTTTTGGTACATAACAGCTATTTTTTGCTTATAGGTGCTTGTCCCAACATTTTCTCATCCTTTTATAAAAGCAGGGAAGTGACTTTGAGTACTTATAAAAATAAATAGTATAAAATAAAATAGTTTTCTGAATATAATCTAACAGAAAAGTAGCAGCTAGCAGTTCAAGAGAGCAGAAGTAGAGGCAAGCACTATTAGAAAAACAAGTAATGAACTAGAAACCTGGAGAGTCATTGCTGATATTACGACAAGCTGCCTCTTTAAAACCTATTAGAAACAAACAGATTCACAGTAATAATTAGGGAATTGGCAGTTGGGTACAAGAAAATGGAAGGAAGAGACAAGGAGATATTCTTGAAAATATTGAAATTGCAAAGCTCTTTGCCTCCATTAGGTTAAATGCTACAATCTAAGCACTCAGTGTGTCAGCTCATGAAACTGCACTGACAGAAGGCTCAAAAAAGGGGCTCTTTTTTACTTGTCTAGTCAGTAATAATCAGTCACAAAACCAAAAGAAATCCCCTTGGTTTGCAAAAAGGTACAGTTGTGTCTCTCGCTTCCACAAGGTGGCCTCTGCCAGTCACTTTACCCTGCAGTGACATCTCTGCACAGGCTGTGTGCCTTGTAGACTCAAGCTTATTTCTGGGTTTCATCCCAACCTCTTTCTCTCCACTAAAGCACTGGGCAGCACATGAAAAAGACTTTAAGATCACAAAAAGAAAGTGACCCTTCAAAAACTATGCCTGCATATCCCACGGATCCCATAGAAGCCATTCCTCAGATTGTCTGAAAATGCTCAGACCCTAGTGGAATATAGTAGAAATAATAATAAATATCCTGGACTTTCAGGTTAGATGAGTCCACCCTGATATTTTACTTTCTCTTAACATCTTCAAAGTCCTTTGCTCTCCAGTCGGGTTCTTCAGAATTATCACATGTCAGGTATAAGACCACAAACAAACACATGTGGGAAATGTATAGAAACACCTTTGATTTGTTTTGGCAAACATTTCTGCAAGATGTTCATGCTGAAAAGATGTCTGTCTTGTCTCAACTCACAGTACAGGCAAACACTGTTTATATTAATCTGTTGAGGCTTTATCCTTACAATAGGGTTTTACTCTGGTACAAATTCACTGAAAGTGAGTGAGAGAGTTTTCTTCACATACCATGGAGGAGCCTGCACAACACAGTCCCAAATTTTTTTTTCCTTCTTTTTAAACACTTTTCATCTTAAATGAAGCCAGTGTGGCCTTATCAAAGCTGAAATGCTGAAGTCAAGTGTCAGGCATTAACACAAATGTCAAGTGACTGCAAACTTTGGGATAAAGAGATATTTCAGTGATTGCAAGGCTGGCCTCAGATTCAGAAAGCCTGTTTAAATCTCATCTCTGGTGCACAGCTCCTGAGTGACCTTGAACAAGCTCTGAACTTCAGGTTCCCACCACTCACAAAGTGACTGATTTTTCTTTACTCGTCCTCTGTGTCCTCTCATCTCTTTGGCCTGTTTGCTCCTTCAGCGCAGAAAGTATAGCTTATTATGTGTTTACAGCATTGCACACAGTGAGACTCGGTTTCTGTAGCAATATTCAATTTGACTGTAATAGAATAAATGAAAAAGAGAGGATTTACACAAAGAAAAATGCTTCTAATTTAAGCCCAAGTTCTTTACCTAAAAGTAACAATTCACAGGACAAGGTTACCAGTAGCTTTAAGTCCAGGGATGTAAAAATTGTCCTATCTTTGCCATCTGATAGAAAAAGGCCTCGAATTCTTTTATTGGCAATATACAAATTTTACAAGGAAAAGAAATAGATACTATGACCTCCACAGTCAGAGAAAAAAGCCTGTCCTTAAAAGCTGGAGTCTTCACATTTCCATTTGTGCAGCTTCCACAATGAATTTCGTAAAAGGTTGATACCAGTTCAAAATAGAGAGTTCTTTGTACAAGGCTGTATGCTTTATTCAAGGCACAGAATATCTTCCGGACAAAAACATGTTCTGCTGGAATAAACAAACACAGATCAGAGAAAAGACAAACTTAAAAGAACCCTCTGGGTTTCAGCAGATTGCAGCTTACAAGTGACCGTGTATTTTCTCCCACATGCAGTCTTTTTTGGCCATCAATTGCCATGTTTTCTTCTTTTAAGCTCACGCCTCAAAAGCTGCAAATGTACTGTAGTATTTTGATACACTAACACAGAGGACTCCTTATGAAGTAGCTTTGTGTGTGTAAATTAATCTCTGGCATTCATGGATGAATTTGGAGGCATCAATTTTCTCTGCAGGCAGCTGTTGTGTGGCAGTTCAGGAGGAGGACAACAGCTGGTAATAGATTATTAATTAGGGTGTCAGACCTACAGTAAAGCTGAAGGACTGTCTAAATGCACAAAATATTGCCCTGGCCTTTATGGAATGAGAAGAAAAAGCCAGAAGTCAGAGATATGAGCTACTGCATAGAACTGGACAGGTCTAGAAATGTGATTCTACATTTGTTGGATAGAAAAAGGTACATGATGTGCCACCAGCATGCATGAGGACAGCAAAAAATGAGACAGAAGGCATGAGAACAAAGCAGAGGGCACGTGTCACCTTCTGACAAGACTGTGAAGAAAAATGTTAAAAATTTTATTAAAACAGAAAGCAAAGGAGTTAAGTCATAATTTTCATCTCCCAAAGTCAACTTGAGAGGAAGACAAAGAGGTAGGTTAGGATGGATTTCACATGGCCTTCAACTTTGCTAACGCCTTTTCAAGGATGATGGGAAAAGTTGTTTTCTGAACAGGAGGAACTGGATAAGGAGGCTAAACTCAGCCTGGCAAGATGAATCCCTTGTCAGTCAAAGTCTGAGATGGTGACTGCTGATACCTTTCTCCTGTCTCAGTTCTAATTTTATTATGTTTTTCCTGTGTCTCTCCACCATTGCTTGTAAAACCTAACAGAGAATAGGCATTCCCAAATGGGCAAGTAGCCCAGAATAGTATATATCCTCAATATTTTCTCGGGGGAACACATTTCTTGAACCTACCTTTCAGGATGAGTTTTTAGAGAACAGTTTCTTACAAGAGGGACTTGAAAAATGTGAATGGCTTCTGTTCTCCACTAGTTTGTGTTCTAAACATTTTATTAGTCAATATTTTCAGTTTTGTGAGAAAAGAGGGGTAAAATCAAGAATAACTACCCCCAAACTTGTTCAACTTTAAATTAAATTAAAAAGAAAATTCAGGGCATTTCAAGTCCAGACCATCTTTTATTTCTTTTCTCACATTTTCAAAAGGAAGCAAAACCCAACAATAATATATGTGCCAGTGTACATACTGGCAAATACAGTGCTACTGCAGACCCTGTGAGGTGCTCAGGTGAGACTAACAGGTATGGTACTGGATCGAAAGAGTAGCTGCCCCACCACCCCTCCTGCAGTTCACTGGAGCATGTATTGCTGAATTGGTGCCTAACTATCATGGTTACATGGAAAGCAGTAAAGATAAAGAGCGGTCTAACACATCCAAAATACAAATATGAGGCTTTAAAAGTAAAACAAAGATTGTTTAAAACTTTTAATCTAATTTCTAAAGTTGGCTGAGATTTGGTTCTGGAGCACCTAGGGATTTCTACGACTGAAAATCTCATTAATCTTGTCTCCAGCCTCTATTTACAGCCCTCACCTGAACAATCTGCACAGCTCTTAGCACAAACCCACATCACCATTTCAGTGAAAACAGGATTGGAGCCCTCTCCTTTATTAGCCCTTTACTGTTGCTGTCTGAATCCAAAGTTTAACAGAAAAAAAAAAAAAGAGAGACTGCCAGCAAAAACAACAACAACAAAAAGAAAACAAAAGAACATTGAAAAACAAAGATCTTGTAAACTATGCTTGCAAACTCTATAGTGAGTGCTTTTATATTATCACTTTACCTGAAGTTTTTATTCAAATATTAGTAGAGGCAGTGAAGAGTTATCTAGTGATTGTACCACTCTTTCATTTAGATTATAGATGTCAAAACAGTATATGAAAGATACCTGATCAGAAAGCCAGTTTTGTGGGGTACTTCACTAAAAAATATAGGCGTATCCAGAAGTGTCCAGAACAAAGTCCAACATAAGAATATTTGGCACCCACTGAAAGTCACAGACCAAAAAATGTTGCAGTCACTCATAGAAAATTCAAATTAATATCGCAGTTTTGATTCCAGTTGTAATCACTAGTTGAAGGAGACACTAACCTTAACATGCACTAGGCTCAAAAGGAATTTCAAAGTCTTTTCTCTTTGAAAAAGAAAAAAGCATGACTAAAATTTACATTATCTTAGCCTGCAAAGTTATTGAAGTAGAAGTATGAACTATAATAGCATTGGAATGCATTATTTATTACACAAATTTATTGACCATAAACTTTGGAAATGTTTTATTATTATACAGAAGTGCCAAGCATCAATCACTTTCTTGTGAAACAGCAAGGAAAGAAGATTGACCTCTCTGGCACTTATGAAACAGTTCAGAATATATTTGCATGTTTCCCAGAATCCTACAGCCACAAAATGACCCAGAAGGAGGGGAAGTCTGTCTATAGAGTATGATTTGACATCAGCTCTTAGCTGTTTTCCTAAAATAGAGAAAATTCAGGATACCAATTCAAACAAGCTTTAACAAGTGAATTAGAAAATAAATTTCTGTTGAATTTGTAATTGACAGTGATCTGACCCTCCAGAACTCGAGCAACCCATTGGGCTCATTCACAGCCCAGAGTTGCCTTCAGGGCAGGACAACAGGATATCAGCACTTCTGGAGGTGTTCTGCCCACTTACTGTAATTCAAGCTGTTTGCTTAGTCATCCAGACCTGTTCCTCGGAGGGCTGGGTTTTTCAAGCACCACGGATGATTTGAACACTCAGCTCAGATGGCTTTAAAGTGAAGGTGGCCACATGCTGTCTCTCTGAAAATCTGCCTCTCTGGTTATGTCGGGCAGCCCTGGAGCTCTGCAGAGGCACTCAGATCTCAGTTATTTTCCACAGCTGGGAATTATATTTATGCTTCCTCCCATGCTTCTCAGGTATTCAAAAGAGTTCTGGTTCTGCCAAAGTATTCAAGCAGGGCATAAATTACAGGTCGGGCAGAAAGGTCTTCCACAGGAAATTACTTCCAATCTCAAACCAGCACAACACCAATTTATTTATTTATTTTACCCCGCCAAGCAGCAGAGCCCATAATCTTTTCTCTATTTTCTTTTTCTGTTTTTGCTTGAATGCAGGTCTATGACTAGTCACAGATGAGCGGCAGTGTTTTTTTCAAGATGGTAGTTGGTAGGATGAATGACCAGAATTGTGAAGTAATTTTATTTTTGTCATATTTCTTTTTATACTACAATATCTTAAAAAATAAAACACACGCCTCAACCCCAAATTACCAAAGCACACATTGTATTTTCATTCCTGATCAGAGGATGAAAAACCGGTGTTTTTCAAGCCTAGAAATGACTACCAATACCTCAGTTTTTTCAATCTGTATTTCAGAGTTCCTCACTGAGAAAAATTTCCAAGTATTTTCAAACACTCTGAAAAGTGAAAACATTTATGCAGACACCAAAGGGAGACACCCCATTTCAAAATTCAATGCATACAAGAAGACACTATTAAACTGTGCAGAGAAGCAACTACCCCTGTTGTCACAGTATGTTTAACCAGCCAGGTGACAACAGAAATGCTTTTTCCTCTCCATCATCAGAAGAAATATTGTTTAAACTTCTATATTCATGACATCTTTTTTGTCACTTCTTAAGCTTCTCTTGTTTGCTCAGTGTATTTACCAGGCATTTATCTCACTCTATCAGCAAAGATTAAAGACTCATACTACCTAGTAATCCAATTACCCCGCATGAGAAAAGCAAATGTATCCCTGGTCAGTACCCACAGAGCTCCAGGAATCCATCACGATATAAAATGAAATCTAATTAATTGTGTGCTTTGGTTCAGCTTCATCCACATCTTTATTTCATTTGTTTCTAGTGGATATATTAGCAGAGATTTAATAGTTTTAAATGCATGGAACCAATGGCTCAGCTTACCCTAAGGTCAGTGTTCAGATAATTATATTTTTAAAGAATTGTATCTGAAAAAAAGTTATTTGTGGTGGGAGACTCAAAAGAGAGAAACAGTTACAGAGCCTTGGAATAACATAGCATTTAAGCAGAAATCTTAGTATTTTTCCAATTCCACTAATCCTCATTTTACGTTTCAAGAGAAGAGAACTGAACTCTCATCACTTTTTTTTTCTTCTTCAAACACATATTTTCACATGACCTATTAAAGCACCTGGGGGAACCCCAAAGTAGCACAGCACTTATCTGAACCCCAGAGGCAACAAGTTATCTGAGTAAGGTTTGGCAAAGAAAAAAACCAACAACCCCCCAGTATGATGCTACAGATAAATGGGTTGGCAAGATATAACGACAAGTACAATGGGGAGCAGAAAAAAAGGGCTTGTGGTCCTGCTTAGAGTTATTGAGGGACAACACTGTGTCTGCAGGCTGGGATAGAATTACAGAAGAACTGTGAGAACTAGAAGGTAAGCAAACACTTGTGTAAAAGAGCAGAAACAAAGAAAGTCTCTCAATATCATTTAACCAGTATAGTGTTATAAAGCAACTTGCTCACAATTTACAGGTCAAGTTTTTAAGATAGTGAGAGACAATGGCTGGAAACAAAATAGACAAAAAAAAATATCATCACAGTAAAGTTACAAAACACTCTGTTAACAGCAAGGTGATTAGCTATTAGGAGAAACTACTTATTGATGCAGTAAAGTCTTCATAATCTGTGACTTTTGAGTCAAGGCTAAAAGCTGTCTAAAATATATTACACAATTCAAATAGAAGTTATAGGGGAAAAAATACACAGAATGCATTAAACCAGAGATGAAATTAGGCAGCAATAAAGTTTCTCCTCCAACCTGGAAAGCAATTGAAAATAACATTATTTTTTGAATGCATTAAAACTAGACAAGTCCTTATAAATATTTTAGTGTCTCTGAATAGCTTGTCCTTAGGAAAAGAAAACTTTTTATCCTTTAAATGGTTAATATGTGTTTAATTGGTGCCTCAACTCTGTGATATACCAGAGTTCTAGAAAAGGAACTGGGAAAGAAAAACAAGATCCATCTCAACAAATAAACAATTCCTTATGAATATCAACATTCACATTTTCCCAAAGCTTATGTGAAATTTGCTTGCATATCTCATTTTTAAAAAGCAAAATCACTACCCATAATGCCCATAGGATTTTAATAACTGAATGCACTCTCTTGTCTTCTACTGCCCCTAGTCTTTTCATTGCCATCTTACAGTGTAACTTTGTAGGACAGAAGCAAGCTTGTCTCAGCCTTCCTCCTGTGGTGAGCATGTACGTTTCCAGTAAAGTGTTTTGCTGTGCACAACTCTTAGGTGTGGGCCTGACTGCTCCAGGAGACTCAACACATAAGTGTGCAGAATTACAGAGGTGATGCTGACTTACAGAAATATTATAAGTCTGAATCCAAAGCCCTCGTCTAGAAAAAGGTTACAAAATACCAAACATGACAACTCTCTACTTTTACAGATCTACTGAACTGCTAGATTGTTGTGCCCACATGTTCCATATAGAGAAGCCATGGGAAACTGCTGTATCCCATGGCAGTGATCAGAACAGTGTAATTGTCACAAAAACTCATACTGTGTTTGTGTGTGTGCATGCACAAGTGCTGTGCTTTGAACAAAAAGATGTGGCATATGCTTCTAACCTTTAGTCTGGGGTCCAGAACCAGTTAAAGACATAAGAAAGCACCCAGACTGGAGCACACTAACGTCAGCAGCTCTACTAGTGTCACACCTCCCCACAATACAAGGCAACACTGGGACCAGATCTCTTGGGTAGGATACAGTCAAGGCATAGTGAAAAGAGTGTGTTAAATCAGCCACAAAACACCGACTTTTTCATTTGTTTTGAGGACGATGATCCTAGCTCACGGTTATGGCTTTATGAAGAAATCATAAAAACATAAAAAAACCCACAAAAACAAAAAGACCAAAAAACCCCACAAACAAAACAAACAAAAAACCCCCACAAAAACCCCAAACCAAAACAAAGCTAAAACCACCCCCCCAAACAAACAAAAACCCCAAAACCAACCAACCAACCAAACAACAACACACCAAACGAAATAAAAGCAACCTCCCCTCCAAACACAAACTCATGCAAACTCATGCAAATCTTGAGAGTTATATACAACAAAGTAGTGGTAATTTGACATTGAGCTTTACTCCCTGCTGATTAAGTGTCAAATATATATTAAATTCTGTGTTCACATTGCAAACTACACACAAATCATTTTAACTTGAAGTTGAAGAACATGAAAAGCCCGACACAGAGAAGAGAATCAAGAAGAAAAAAAAAAGAAAATAAAACAAAACAAAACAAAGAAACACAACAAGAAAAAATCCACAAAGGACGCAAGGACATAATGACAGTTCAAAGAAAATGTAACACAAAGATGATTCTGTCTGTTTGAAGCTCATGCACTGGTACTGACATTGCCTATTTTATGAGGCCTTAAAGACAGATACAAAGGGAAAGTTAGTCAAAAAATCAATTCTATTCTCCAAGTTCCCAGCAGGTCCCCAGCATCCATCAATAAAATAACTGATGCAGTATTTTTTGTTCTATGCATTGTGGCCTTAAAACAAGTAGAAGAAAGTATCAGAAAAAATCACTCAAAGAGTCATGCAAAGCCACTGTAAAATTGAAATTATTTGGAGAATTTAACGAATGAAGGTGGAATATGACTCATACAATCCCCCTCTGCCCCACAGGGGAACTTCAAAAAGACATCAAATACAACTATCACAACCAGGACTTTCTGTGTGAAAGAAGTAGAAGTCCCACTGAGAGGCTTGCAAAGTGTCCAGAAAAACAACAATATACATTTCCTTCAAAAACACCATTTACATCTTTCCAAAAGACAAAAATGGCTATAATAACATGAGACTTACTTAAAAAAGTGCAAATGATGGAGATTTGAAGTGAACATAATCTATCAACTGATCAACATACCTATGTAAAGCAATTACTGAAGAATTGAGCAGCCTTTTCCTGTGTAAGTAAAATATTTTAATGAAGTAGAACTGGAAGCCTGCTGAGTCATTTTCTGTGCTTGGTCTTTGAGAAAGAGCAGCTCGCTGCACACAGACTACAAAATATTACATATACCTACCTGTCTGTAATGCCCCAAGGGAAAAGGAGGTAAAGATCATTACTGAGACCTTAGGAGGCCACACACAGCTTGACTTTCACTGGGGTCCTCAAGGCCCTCATGCAGCTCCTTTTTGAGGAAAGATAATTTTTACTTCTTTAATCATAAACCCATTTTCCCAATTTGGTGTCCACTTGCTAATCTCCTGCAGATACAGTGATCTAAATTTAGTGCTTGAGTTTTCAGAGTCAACATTGGCTACCACCTTCTGCTGGTACCAGATACAGCAATTTAATTTCTTTCAGTGACCTTTTATTTAACACTTATTGTCATGGGGTAACTTAAGTGTTAAAACTTTTTCCTTTACCTGATAAGGAGGAGCAAGGGGGGAAGGAAAACTGGGGGGAACCTCCCTTTTCCCCCTTCCTCCATCACCACTCCAAGAACCTGAGCCCTTCTCCCCCTGCCTGTGGGCTTGCTACATGGGGCAGCCCTCAGCTGCACCACTGCCATGGCGCCCAGGGGGCAGGGCGGACCCGAGCAGAGGTGCTGCAGTGGGCTGAGCCCGGGACGAGCCCCACGGCTCTGTGCAAGTGTGGCTGGGGTGGCAGCAGCGGCTTCTCCCAGCAGCTTCCTCAGGGCTGCATGGGAGCCGAGTGGGAGCTGAGTTCTGGAGGACAGCAGGGACAGAGCGGGCCCAGCACAAGTGGTGCTTGTCCCACACTGGGGCAGAAGGGTTCCTGTGAACATCCTGTTTCACATAGAATGCTGGGGGAAGGTATATAAGGGGCAGAGAGAGCCACCATTTTCTCTCTCGTGGTGTGGCTGAACAGGGGAGACATGGTCTTGCAACAACTCCTGAGAACCAGCAAAATCTGGCCCCAACGTCTTGGTGGTGCCAAGGTGGCCCATTTCTTCTCCCTTGGTTTCCCCAACACACGCTCGTTTTCTCCTGCTGTTCCTGATAGGAGGATCCAGGACGGCGAGTTCGTGCACCTTCTACCAACTTCACTGTGGCAACCGGGAGCATCCTGTCAGCCATGTGGGTTTGTCTTAACTCCCCAAACCCCTTCATATCCGTGTCTGGTCTGAGCGGGGCTCATTTGTGGGTGTTAGCTGCCGATTTTCACTCCGGGCAGCTGTGATGGCCCACACCAATGTGCCGTGGCACACGGGCCCCCCTGTCGGTCAGCAGAGAGCACTGCAGCCCTCGCTACTTCAGTGCTCCCTGCTGTTTAAAACCAATCCATACATCCAGGACACACGGGGAAAGGAAGGTTATCATTTAAACCATGTTCGTTCGTAATTTTGTGAATTTTTTAATCTGTTTCATTGGTTTAAATTCTGAATACACAGTTGCACAATCACCTATATAGTCACATGCACGTATATGTATATATTCATAATATATATATAAATATATACCAAATAAAGTTCTCTCCTCTTTATACATTTTTCTATCTTGTATTTCTAAATTTAAAGTAGTCAACAGTCCAGATAAAACAAGGACAGTTATGCACAATATTTTTGACCCCTTTAAAAAAAAAAAAAGGTTTTATTAACGTTTCTGTCAGGTTCTTCAAATTTGGCATAACTGCTATTCAGGCAATGACACTAAAAGTTCCAAGGAATCAAAAAGCAGCAGAAAATATACAGAGGCTTTGGATAACAACTACAATAGTCAACCTGTGTGGAACAGTTAATTAGTCTCATTTTATTTCCAGTACAGAAATGGAATTTAACTTTCTACAACATATAACCAATCTCCTTAAAATAGACATTGCAAGGTAGTTGTGACTTTCAATTACTTTTGTTATTACTCACTGTAGTCAGCCCTTCAAGGAACTGAGCTACAGCTTGGCAGCTGCATCTTCCACAACTTCAGTGGGATTTGCAGGTGTTCAGCAACTGCCTGGATGTGGTTGCTTGATGTTTTGACAGCTATGCTATGCACATCATTCTCACATAATAGAATAATACCTTGGGAAGCAACAACACAAGTAGGATGAAAAACAAACTTGTTTGAGTCTGTCTGTTATTTCTGGATGAAGATGTGTTGGAAAACAGAGCTAATATGTACATGGCATACTGGCCCTTACTGGTTTGCCCTTACATAATTCTAGGCAAATATGTTTCACTTGAAGCTCTTCTACTTCATTTCAAAAGTGATTTACATTTTTCAGTCTAGCACATGTTTACGTGCAGTGATACAGTCTTGGATACCACTGGCAACAAACGGGCTCTAACGGGTCTCACAAAGAGGTTCCTTAAGCAGCCAAAGCACCAATTATAAACAAATAGGGTCCAACAAAGCGAGGCTGGGGGAGCCAACAGTACCTGTAAACCAGTGTACACCAGTGATGATTCGAGGGTCTGCAGGTGTCCTGCTGACGAGTTCTACAGTTAACTACGATTTGCTCTATGCCCTTGATGCTTAGAAATGTCAAAGGAACCTAAAGATAATATTTTACTTGGGGTTCACAAGGCACTCTGCAAAGTCACTGGGATCACACCAACAAGAAATTGGCACAAGAGAGTAAGGCATGGAATCAAGCTCCTCAAAAGTTTCATTCCATTGTTAGCCCAGTCAAAGGATAGTATCCCTCATGTGCCCTTCTTAGGCAGTAGCATTAAGGATGAGCTTTGAGCAACAGAGCCGACACTGGTTATGGAACCATTCGCCAGACCTGAATTACAACAGGCTGTCAGCACCTTTCGTCAATATGCATCATATTTCTTAGCTAATGGACCCTGGAAAGGATCTACTATTTTTCAATATTTTCCCCATTATTGTAAATAGATGAGATTCTGCTTCAGGCCACATATGAAAGATGAAAAATTAGGAGGAAGAGACATGAATAAGTGCAGAGAATGTGAAAAAAGAATGCGATTGCTCTTATTTCTTTCCCTCAGGAGGGCATTTTCTTCCCCTTGACAAAACTAGCAGTTGCCCTGAGAAGAAGCCAACGGATGTTACCTGGTGTGTAAGATGGGAAAACTGCATTCAAAAAAGCCCATTGCAGGAAAAAACTTTAAATATTTTACTGCTGGTACATTGTATCAGCATTAATTTTTTCCTAAGCCTAAATGTCTAAAGTATTATTATAAATAGAAAATAAATTACTAGAATTAGAACATAAAATAATTTGCAAGTGTGGAAAGCTAACTAGTATTGTCAAAGCATCTGTGATTATAAATCTCTTTTTAAAATTAAAAAAAAAAAGTCCAGTGTCACAAATGTGAAATCTAAGGGTAAAACAAAATGTTAAGTTTTTACACAGCATTACTTAGATTTTAATAAAGATGTTCATGTAGTTCTAAACAAGAGTTCTTCTGAAAAAAAAAAAGCATCTACATAAGCTGAGTGGGTTCTTCTGAAAAATGACTTCTGTGAATCTTAAGAAATAAAAAAAACCCACATTCTTAAAAGTTCTATTTCTTAATAATACTTTTAATCCAAATTTTAGCAAGCCATCTGTGCATTTGAAGCAGAGTTACTGAACTTATCATAATTTAAACCTGTGTAAACACATGCAAAGTCATGGCAGCCCTTGAAAACACAGAATCTTGACAGTCTGCCACCTTTTACAGGCTTAGATGAACGTGTTTGGTCTCTTCTCAAATTAGTTCCACTTTTTTCTTTTGTTAGAAGCAGTATTCAGCTTTCAGTGTTTCTCAGCTGACATGCTGTATTTATATTCTATATGCATATGGTTTTGCTATTGATTTGGTAAGGAAAACCAAAGCCAATCTAAGAACAGATGAACTCCCTGTGATTTGCAAACCCGACATGAAGCACTGTGAGAAAATCAAAATATCCTTGCTATTGGCATTTAACTTGAAAGCTTAAAAGAAAGAAACAGATTGGTAACTCTACTTCCATAATATTTCCACAAATATGATCTGTATTCCCTCCTCCCTAGGTTTTATTGGTGGTGTGTGTTTTGGGTTTTGTGGTTTGGTTTTTTTTCAC
Organism: Calyptomena viridis; assembly: GCA_013390005.1. NCBI lineage: Eukaryota > Metazoa > Chordata > Aves > Passeriformes > Eurylaimidae > Calyptomena > Calyptomena viridis. The sequence continues at coordinate 46,413 of WEIV01015461.1, forward strand.
TGAACTGGTTAGATAAATGTTTGAACACAAAACAAGCACACGACAAATTATAACCTTGTAACTATCATAGTCCTGACTGCTCAACTGAATCCTCGGGGCATCATTTAATGTTCAGATACACAAAAATACATTTAAATAATGCTTGGTTTGGGCTGTGCTACAAACCAACAGATGCTGGACAATTCAAAGCTGAGAATGATACTTCATTACCATTGTTCTTAACAAGGAGATAAGAAAGCATGTAAACTAAGGATGTAATTTCAGCTTTCAAATGAATTCTTCAGGATTTATTGGTGTGTTACAATGGTAGTGGTATTTTAAGCACCATACAGTTTTCTGTATGTTAAATGCCAGAAATCTCTGTATTTTAAACTTAGTATTCTTAGGGGATATTAAGTTTAAAACTGAAAGAAAAGTGAGTGATAAAATTGAAGAGTCACATTCCCAGGTAATTGCTAAATAAATCACTGTAAAAACCCTACCATATTTTTGTGCAGGGAGTGGAAAAAGAGCATGATGTTGTGAACTTCTGCCATCCTACCAAATGCAAACTCAAAACACAGTGCTTGACAAAAACTGAAAAAGAATGATACTGAACTATTACCCACGCATGGAACATAAAACACTGTGGAATTAATTCATCTGGCATAGATAGCTCTGTCTCGAGCCTTGTTTTCTAATTCTTTGTTTGTGTTGTAAATATACTAACAGCAGTAAGAGTCAGAAATCATCGAACTTCTATACACAGACTTCTGTGACAACAATGACTCTTGGTGGTATTTGCTTTAAAACATAAAATTGAAGAAGTAGTTATTTTCTCATGTCCAGAGGCTAATTATAAGCCTGAAAATAATTACATTTCATGTAAGTGATATAATGAACAAGAAGCTAAGTGGTACAAAGTACTGAATATCTCCAGTATGGAGCTACAACTGCAGAGACTTTTGATGTGATCACTCCTTTGCTCCTTGCAATTCATTCCAGGTATGGAATTTATTGACCTCTAAGACGCCTATGTGACACTCCCAAATATTTTTTATAGGAAAGAAAAGTGAGATCATTTTCCATTCATACTTGATCTATTTATAAAAGGAAAATGAAAGAAAATCTATTTGAAAAATTGGAACATTTATAACTACAAACTCTGATTTTTCAGGCTGCTCATTAGTTGAGGATTACATATATAAACTTAAAAAAAATACAAAGAGAGAAAAAAAGACTTGAGCAATAAGAAGCATGAACTTCTGTGAATCTGAATTAAAGAAAGAGGCAAGAAGTGAAAAAGGAGAGAAAAACATCTAGTTGAGTAAAGACCAAAGGACAGTACCACAAATATGGAGTTGTATAGTACAAAATCATCTTCAAAGCAACTGAAGCAACCATATACAAAGCTCTCTGTGAGACACAGGTATGGCTGAAACATACTTGTCATGACAATTCAGCTGTAAAAAGATTGTTTTACAAGTCCAACATATGTTTCTCTGAATTAATGCCTTTTATTTTAGAAATTTTCATTTGAAGATACTATACTACACAAGATATTTAAGTACTAACTGTCCTTAATACTAAAAAAAAAAAAAATTGTTTCACAAGGAAGGATATAGGCTTTTATGTTAACTTGTATACTTCAAGCAGTTACTTATTTCACCCCATAACAAAGTCAGATGTGTGCATATTGTAGGACAACATACTCAGAAACACAAAAGCACCATGAAGTAAAAAAACAAGAAACAAAACCACCAAACAAAGAAACATAAAAACACCAACAAAAACCAAACAAAACCCCAAACCTAAATAAACAGACAAAAACCATAATATAAAATAGAATACTCACTAGGTAGAGGCAGACAGAAAAAGACTGCTGTGATACAGCTGCAAAAAAAAAAACAAACCCCAGACCCAAACCAGAACTCAAAACCACCACACCTGTAAGTCTTTGCCAATTTAAAGGCAGCTTCACTCCCACATGAGCAGGAAGTAGGGAAAAATTTTTTTCCAAAAAAGACAAATTTATGAGGATTATCTTTCTGGAAAAGGCAGTGTTCCTAACTTTCTATATTGGTTTAGAAACAATGTGTAACATAAAATATTTAAAGTTGTTAGCAGTGGCAAATTAATTCAAGTTCTTACAAAGAAAAACCTTTTCTTGAAAGAAATGCATCTTTTTTTTTTAAGTTCCGCTGAATTCTCCTAATGAAATACTTTGAATCAGCAAGTGAAAAGGATGGGTGAAGACAGCCTAGGCTTCCTTGATTCTAGAGGATATGAGCATCACACTGTCTAAAGTTAGCATGTGAAATAGTTATCTGATAAGTCAGAGAAAATTATTCTTCAAACAGTCCAGTCTCAATGCTTCCAATACCCCTTAATAGAAATATACTTACAACCTACCAATACACTATTATTTTTATTTCATGAGTTTTAACACCTAATTTGCTTTTTTCCTTTTTTTAAATATATGTTCCTCAATATTTTTCCTGCTACCACTGTCAGCTCTAAATACTGCTGTATGAATGAGCCTGAGAGCTGGTGTTTTTCTCTCTTCTCTTGCATTTAATTTTCTTAAGATTTACAATCTTTGAAATCAATAGAATTAGAATCTAAGACAAAGATAATGTAAAAATACTTATCACTTGATTCAAAAAAATCAGGATGCATCTTTGTCTTATCTTTTACCAAGTTAAGGCAGATGAACAAATATATAAGTGAAGGAAAAGAAAACAGCTGAATTCCATAGGTATAACTTTTTCTATTGTGCTTAATAGCAAAAACTCTGGCAGAAGTGCAAAAATTAAATAAGTTAACATATTAAATTATAGTCAAAAAATGTAAGAATTAAGATCATAGGGAAAATCCATACTTCCTAATGGGACTTGCTTGTGTGTATTTCCTAAGCCCTTATCTCCAAATTGATTGCAGAAAGATAAACAGCACTGAAACTTCTACTTGTAACTGTTTCTTACACCCAAGAAGATGCAGGTGTTTCCCTTCTCCCTAAGGGGCATCAGTTCCTGTAGATGAATTTCAAAATTTGCAGTTAAAATGGAGAAGGACACAGGCAGTCCTCAGAGTGAGCCCATATGTGGCAGAATCCACCAACTCCAACTGCTTAATCTAGAGTAATTTCACAGGGTTGGTTTACAGGCAAAGAACCAAATCCTGGAGAGCTGCAGGAGCCCAGCAGCAGCAAGAAAGGTTCCAGCAGGACCTGCCCTTTGGGCAAGGGAAGGATTTCTACTCTGCAGCCTCCTCTCACAGAGACACCATGCAGTCCAAGAGACGATTCCAGCCTGGCAGCACATCTCCGGTCTCCCTGATATCCTGAAGTTGATGCAGAGGGTGTTTTCTCACCCTGAAGCAATTTACTGACACATTCATGGGGACTGCTGTGGATTTTGTTTTGTTTATCGTCTTGCTAATGAAGTGTTTGTTTGTGTGCGTGCAAGTACTCTGGGAAGAAACCTCCAATTTATCATGCTTGTGTTGACATTGCTTCATCTGCAGCCTAAACACAAGCAGAGATTGCATAGAAATCTTACGGATAGTTTAAGTGTTTAATACCAATCTTAATACTAGCACACCAATAAGAGTCAGTGAAAAACCCCATAGCTTAGGTGAAATATATCTCTCCAAATCACTTGTTAATTAGGACAACTGTATGACAGACAGAACAATGCTCTTATTTCTATAGCTTGGTGAACAGTATAAAGAAAAATGAAAAATATTCCAGTAACTTAGACAACATAGAGCAGATTTTAATGAAAAATCAGTTCTCTTTTAATGGGGCAGATTATTCAATATATATACATGCAGCAAACTCAGGCCTGTTGGAAAATTTGCCCCCATGTACGAGAAGGAAGCATTATATTGATGAGCAGAACTGCTGCTGCCATCCAGGAGAAATAAAGTGCAAAGGAATAGGAAAAAGAAATCAATTTCTCTTATCGCTCTCCAGCTGCACATTGTTTTTCTGTCTGTCATGCTTATATAGGCAAATCATTTTATTATCTTTCCTCTTGTTCCATTGAAGCCTTTATGAAATGGAGGATGTATAGGGCACATCAAAGGCTATGACCCCACCAATAAATCTTCAGACCTCTCTGAAGAATTTCCCGCTGTGCTCCTCTTGTATAGATCTGCTCCAGAACACACAAGGTTCAGAATCAACTCTGTATCATCTGGAAGATTTTCTACTTCTAATAGAATTCAATTAGGGACAAAGCAGACTTTTAAAATGGTTGACATGTCCCTGACACCTGAGGTACAATCCTTTTCTTGGTACTTGTAGAAGGTCTACAAAGTTGACAATGCTCAACAGGCCACTGTGAAAGGGGTGCCCAGGTGTTACTCTGACCAGTAGCCACTAGAACATCTGCCAGCTTTAAAATGAATGTGTTAACTTGTGAGAGCTGCCAGCTGAAAGGAAAACAAACAATGCACAGTGAAGGAGTTTTACATCAAGGGGTGGAGCCCAGGTGTTCTGGTACCCTGAATTCTCTGGAGGAAGGGAGGGATATGTGTGTGTGTGGATTTTGGAGCCAAGTGACCTGGAGGCAGTCATTCCTCAAAGATGACTTTTCCTTCTCTGCCAGAGCTCAGAAATGTTCTGGCAGACAGATGGACCATTGATTTTGGGAATATCCTCCAAATAACCCTAGGCGTACTGGCAGAAAGTCAGCAGATTTTTTCCACTGCTGGCTTTTATGAAATGCTTTCCTTTGGATCATATTTTCCTTCACTTTGTATTTGGAGAATATCAGATCCAGGGGAAGCTGGTTAGAAAAGACCCAGGCTTGAATCCTGCTTCCTGTGACCACTGGTATCAACAGCAGGACCTGTGTTTGTGAAGGAGCAGAAGGCTGAATGGTACAACATCTCTTCACTAACATGCCAGAGCTGCCGGGCTTTCCATTAGTGTGCTGTCCTTTCCACCCAATCCTGAGAGCTTAGCAACATCCCATAAGTCACCTTTTCTGTTCCTCATCCAAGAGACATGCTTTTTGTTGGTCAGCCTCTATTCTTCAGCACAGAAGCAAAGTGGTATGGATGCAACGGAGCATTATCCCATGACTTGTTAGGAGCTACTGCCTCTCCTGGGCTGCTCCATTCCTTACCTGCCTCTGCCTTAGCCGTAAATGGTGATCACTGTGGCACAGACTGAGCTGGTGGACCCTCCTACCACCCTGCGAGTTCTTCCAAGTATTGGCCTTTTACATCTCTTTGCCCAGTAAGACACCACCACCACCAAAAAAAAGAAATAGTTTTAGGGAGCCATGTTCATAATAAAAAGCATCCTATTTTCTTGCTAATAGTGAGGTTCTTGTCAATGAAAGCAGGTTTCATGCATGGTAAAGAGGGCCAAACAACATCAGAAAAGCCTTGACAGCCTGCTGCAGTTCAGGATCTTTCCTCATCTCCTATCCCAGCCCCCAAATCTCTAGTCATTCAATTAGGTGCCTTGGGATTTGGGATTGGAAGGTGCTAGGAGGATGTCAGTCATTATTAGGATAATTATCAGATTAGACATTATGCATTATTTATTCCAAATATTTATTCATTATTGTGTCCCAGAATAATGTAAGCTACTTGAGGCAAATCTATTTCTTATGGAAGTATTAGTGAGAGAAATTCTGAAGCAGAAAAAAAGTAAGCAATGAACCAAAAAAATAAACCTTGCCAAGATCCTTCAAGGAGGCAGAGAGAGAGAGGAAAAAGAGTGAGAATAAAGTTTTAATAAGATGATTGATCCTAAAGCTGTCAGGTTGTATTATTGACAGTAAGCAAGCCTCTTCTGGGAGCACAGATGTTGATCTAATATATTTGGTCCATGATCTAATTTAATATGTTAGATGTCCTCTTGGTAGACAGTAAGTTTTCTTCCAGTTCTTTAGGGGAAAGAATGAGGAAAAAATCATGATTTCAAAAGATGAGTGCATAAGATTTTTTAAGTGAGTAAGTTTACATATTATGTAAGGTAAATTTGAGTAGCCTTCGTGGAATTAATTGCATTATTCTGATTTATTTTTTGTCAAAATACAGCTTCTACAAGTATAAGCAGCCCACAAACTAATACTGTGATTTACAAAAATTTCGCCTTAATTTTGCTTACTAGTTATTCTTAGTGTGATTTATTATTTTTAATATTAGTACTACAACGACAGCAAAGGACTGGGACAGAGCCATTCTGTGCTGCACAGACATGTAGTGTAGCAGGAGGTGGATGAGGTACACCTTGACTAAGAGGCAAATATTAGCATTATCAGGAACTGGTGGAAGCTGAAATGGAGGCAAAAGAAGCTAAGAGATCTGCTCAGCTTCATAGCTTCATCAATACTGGAGTTAGCTGAGCTCTCTAAGGTTTTGTGAGTTCATATGTGGCAGCTTTATTATAAAAAATGAGTCTTGAAAATTACTTTTTCCTCAGTGTGTGTATATTTCCAGAGAAAATTTCTTTGCAAAATAATAAATAAACAAAATATATGAGTGTGTGAAGATGTTGCAATGCTAAGTTCCTCAACTACTCAATTCTGCCATGCTTTTCCTCTGTACTTTCCTATTATTGCATTTGTCTCTAATGTCTCATATTTACATTGGAGGCCCTCAGGAAAAGAGGCAACCTTTCTACTTTGTGTTTGATTTCACCTGGACCTAGGAAATAATGTTGCACAAAACCCAAGTAATATAATAATAATAAATTTAAAACTTCAATTAAAAACTAAACCAATTTATTTTGGCATATTTCATTTTATAACTGTTTTGACTCTTTACACTTCTAAAAAATCAGAAGGGATCAGAAAAAGTGGAATAAGAAAAATTGATTCATATATCCATATGGTTCCTCAGTATAAAGACTAACTTTGATCTCCTTTTGCTCTTCTACTCCCTTTCTTCAGTTTCAACATTTCATCTAAAAAGAGAACATGTGTCCATATTTGGTAGCCCTTCTACACCACTGGATAGGAAATATGGGATTTTGATCCTTCAGAACCATTTACTCGGCATCTAACCACAATGCGTCACTTCTATTGGAAATCAAAACTCATACAGGTCCAGTCCTGCAGCAAGTCACTGCCAGGAGATGAAGACACTCATGTAAAGCAAAATCGCTGTGCTCCTACCCTTCCACTGAAAGCTTCTCTAATCCACAGATAGAGAGCAGCAGCTGGGCAATATCAGCCTGTGTTCTGACCACAGTACTCTGCCCCAACAGCAAATGTCAAGGGCCAAACTAGAGTTAGCACAAACCTATTGTGATATTTCCTTGTAATATTCTCTCAGTTTACAGTGACCTTCAGGCAAGGTGTTTTTTGAAACAAGAGTGAACTCAACAGCTGAGTATCACCAGCAATATCTGTGGATTTGATATATGACAAGGAAGAAAGAAAAAATGCTTATATTGTCATTACATAAATAACTCAAAAGCTTTCTTCTGACAGTCCATAGAGGAGAAGGTGAGCAGCAGGTTAATTGCATTCTGATGGGAGATTTTATTTTTTAAGGTTCCTCTCTCTGTTTCTCTCCTTCTTTAATGTTGTCACATTTCTGATGTTAGTTTAATGCAAACAGGATTTAAGTAATGAGTATTTATATTCTTGCTGTTATGGTTCTTATCATAAGGAAAGAAAAGCAATCAGCAATCTACCAGTCAGCTAGTGGCAGAAGGAGCAGTGAAAGAAGAGAATTTCTGGTTTACAGCAAATGAAACCTAGAAATTTCTTCAAAGGGTTGAAATGAGAACCAGACTGGCACTTCCATGTAAATGATCACTGTGTTAGTCAGAGCAGGGGACTGGAGCACACCAGTCCACCAGTCCACCACAAATGGGTCCCATGAAAATTTCCTAAAGCCTTCCCCAGTCCTAAGGCAGTGAGAAGCAGAAGTGTTCTGCCTGACCTCTTTTAACCCAGATCATTTAAAAAGAAAGCAAGGAGGAAAGGAGTTTTGAGTAAAGGAAATAAAGAAGAGCTGCTCACAGCTTCTTACTGAATTTTTATAATTCTGAATACTGAGACACAGTGAGGATAAGTGACAGACCAATATTATTCCAGCCAGGGATGTAAATCAGCTTGTCCAACACAGTCCTGTTTTCTCTCCCATTGTGTGCAGAGGTTGAGCCTCTCCAAATACAAAAAATGCCACCTGCTTAAACCTAAGATTTAGCTTTGGGAAGCAGGAATAAACATGAGGTTTAAGTTTTTATTTGTTTACCTTGAAGGTGTGGGGGAGTGGGAGGAACCCACCTTCTGTTAGTACTGATAATTTTGATAAAAAATAGTAACATTGACAAGGAATAGAGCGACCTAAGCAAAGCCCTAAAACAGTTGTGAAGATGAAATGGGTTCTCTGCATCATATACACCCTGTGAAATCACTACACAGAAGAAAAGAGGGAAACCAGGAGCTCAACAACAGCAAAGAAGTGAGTTTACTTAATGATGAACAACAATTTTAGTCAATATATGCATTATCTTTTGAATTAGGACTTTTTTTCTTTTTAAAGTGCAGATTATTTATGGAAAACATGGGGAAGAAAAAAACAGATTAAATATTTTTTACTTTTCAAAATTATTTCCATACAAAACAGTGTTTCAGGTTTTTGTCTGATGCTGTGGCCAGCAAATTGTTCTCTGAAGGAAAAGTCTCACCAGGCTCAGGGTTTAACCTATCCTAACTTGACTCAGGTCTATAGGATGAATATAACCCGTATTATTAAATACCTATTAACAGGGATAGATTCTGGACACAGAAACATTCCTGGAACACAGAAGAGCATGATTGCATAGATTAATAATGGTCAACTGAGTCTTCATTATATTAAACTCTTTCCCCATTCCTGCAAAGAGTCCATGATGAATCTTGTAATCATAGAATTTTTTAGCTTGGAAAAGACTCTTAAATCATTGAGTCCAACTGTTAACCCAGCATTGCTGAATTCACCACTAAACCATGTCCTTACATGTGATATCTACACTTTTAAATATGCTCAGCAATGGTGACTGAACAACCTCACTGGGCAGCCTGTTCCAGTGCCTGGGAATTGAAGCCACATTGGCTGAAACTTAATTCAGAAACATACTTCATCTCCTTTCAATATGTAATCTGGAAGCATCTGACAGAGCGTTACATGAGATTCTACCACCTTCAGATGGTGGACATTTAGAGCCGTGACACTACTTTGAGACTTTCATGTCATAGATCCTGGGCTTGTTTCAGATCAGAAAGATTATATAACAGTTTTTATAACCATGCAATGAAAAACTCTACTTTTAGAAATCTCCTGTAAGAGCTTGCAAAACTTAGACACAAAACAGTACAAACAGGACTAAAGGAAGACAAATGAAAGAAGGAGACACCTGCTCAGAGTTGTAGAACATCAGTTTCCAAAGTAGTGATGAAGCAGGTTAAGGATCTCCTCTTCTCTTCTTCTAACTCTTTGATGTTGATATTCGCATCTGTTTTTAGTCTGTCTCCCTTTAAGGAAAAATTCCTGGCTGATCTGAAAATGCTCAGTACAAGTCCCATCTTTTGAATTCTATCCTTTCACTCATCGTTGAATAGGTCGAGTCTCCCACCTCTGCTTCTTTTAACAAATTCGAAAGTGAAGAATGGAAATGGGGGTAAAAGAATGGAGGAACCCCAAACTCACAAATCCTAGGCCACTTGAATGTCTGAGAAATATTTCTTTGAGATGCAAGTGTTGTTGTAAGACAGAAAGCTCAGCTGTGCAGAACAAACCCAAGAATTTTTTGGCACTGAAAAGGAGGAGAAAAGTCTACTGACAAAGCTGAGGAATACAGACTTGATTTCTGATGGAAAGCTCGTGTAGAGTTGAGCTGAAGACCTGTATGAAGTAACTAGCAGGAACTAACTTACTGTGCCCACTGAGTTCTGAAACGGTTCTACACAGTCTGGAGCACCCCTGCATTGTCACTCTATTCACATCTATAGGCAGGGCAGGGTATTGTTAGTTTAGCAAAACATGTCAGGTGAAATTTGGAATTGTACTGAATCTGTTTCTTAAAACAATATTATCTGAAACTAGAGATCAGACCACGCTCCAGAAGAAAAAACATGATGATCTAATTACCATTGATGGTGATCAGTAATAAGACCCAACAACATGGTATAAAAGGGAGTGTAAATCATCAGACCAATTTCAGTAGTTCTTCAAGGGTATAAAACACACCATTCCAATTAAAATAGAGATGACAATGTAGTATATCTTGATTATTATGTCAAAAAAAAAGAGACTTGCTCCAAGACTTTCAGATATACATTGGACTTTTCTATATCTAATTTTATCCGTTTTTTGAAAATGAAAAGTCAGCAAAAATGTAATATATCACTCTCTGTATTTTAATTCTGCAGAAAAAACTATTCAGTTCTCCTTTAAGACTTTGAGATTCTCCTACAGGAATCTGTCAGCAGTGAAAAGCATTGCTATTCGAAAGGAAAAACACAGCATGTCTCTCTGACAAATATCAGAAAAGTCCCTTGGTGACAGTGATGTACTTTATTTATTTATTTATCATATGAATGCATTCAAAAGCATTCATATCATAAAACAAAGCATGGAAACAATCTATGGATATTGCCCTTGCTGGACCATTCCTCCCATCACTTGAGTCCGATGCCACATAAGCTGCCATTTCCAAATGTCCATACCAGTTCATCCCTCAAAATTCAAGCCCTTGCAGCAGGTAAGGTCTGCCCATGTAACTCCACACTCCACATCTTCCCAAAATTTAGATTTCAGCTGTCAGCTCAATGGCAAACTTCTCATTGAAATGTCATTTCACACATTGCTAAGTTTCCTCCTCTCCCCCGCCCTCTCTCTTTCACTAGAAGAGCTGTTTTGAATCTAGATAGTTCTGATCTACGTGATGAAAGGGTAACAAGACCTAACTAGAGTTACATTTCATCAGCTGCCAAAGGGACTTTCAGGTAGACAAACGCTGGATCTTACCTGATAACCAGATTATTTTCTGAACAATGGGGGCACCTGCTTCTGCTCTTACGCATTCTCAATAGCAGATGCAGCTCCACTAGCTGCAGGGTAGTCTCTCACAAGCTTGGGCTCATCCAGACCTTCTATTTCAGGGAAACTACTGCCACAAAGCAAAAATTCATTACATGTGGACCAAAATAAGCATGTAGGAAGAAAGTACCTGAGCAAGAATGAGATAGCTGGAAAACCCTGGGATAATGCCATGTAGAATTTGCTAGATTTTAGATAAACTCTTAGATGTACCTCTCTTTTGACTGATTACAGAAGGGATACTGGGACATAAGTTCTAACCCTGTCTTAAATGACTAAATTTAGGGTGGACTAGTTTGGGTTTAAGCAGCCTAACTTTGTGAAGCAGATGCTTTAATGGATCTCTAAGGTTTGTGAACTACTAAATCAATCACAAGTACATTTAGGAGTTTTTTCTTCTGTTAGTGGTGCTGTCATTCAAATATCCATACATTGGAGTCTAGTGCTGATTCCGATGCGCTTAGAGACTGACAATTCCAAGCACCACTGCCTGCTTGTACTACACAAACAGAAACAGTCTTTTAAAACAGCAGCTGGTGGGGTCTCCTAGATGCTTATGTTTAGGCACCTTAATTCTGCTCAGACTGCATGGAGAATCAGTCTGTCACAATACTGTTTATCTGATTGTGTTGCATCATCCCTGATGTGAGTGTGTCTTTTCTCTCTTGCACAGACTAAATAAGAGCTCAGCACCTAAAAGCTGGACACATGCTGGTCAGACACTGGAAGCCTGATGTGAGCATCAGTACAGCATTACAGCATTATTATTCCGTTCAGCTTCCAGATGTCTGTAGGCAAAATTTGAGACCTACCTAAAATCTTGTGCTGTCCAAAGAGGCCTGCCTTCTGAGTATGGCATGCACTCACAGGAATCGTGAAGTGGTGCCTTGGCATCTGGGATGAGAAGCCATAAGCTGGTCAGTGCCTCTGGTTCAACACAGCTCCACTCTTCCTTGCCACATTGGCTGCACAAACTAAACTGCCTCAACCTAGATCGGTGTCTGAGCTAATAATCAGCATATTCAATTAAACTGCACTGGGATCTGGACTCTCTCACATCCAACTAGCTCAGGTAACGCTGTGTTGCTGAGGTAGATGCAATTGTGAGTCAGAAATTAAATCCTGTTTCCTCTGTTGTATTCTTTATGCAATGATACTATAGAGGGAAAATAAATATGTAAACTCCAGGCTTTGTGCTTCCTCAAGAACAACCATGGCTTCTTTGATATGAATAGTAATTAACCAGGGGAATAATAACTGAG
>WEIV01015462.1:1261-22283 GCA_013390005.1 Calyptomena viridis
TTTGTTCCAAGAGTGTGTACATGCTAGAGCTGTTCCAAACTGCTCTTTCAGAGGTCTTTATTCAGTAATTCAGATTAACAGCATTCAGCTTTTTATACCATTTCTTCTGTGTTTCTCTCCTATATTCTTTTTCTTCCTGTCTTCTCCTGTGGTACCATTCTGTTCATGTCTCCCTTACAAAAGCATCTAATCTCCTTTTGTATTCAGTTGATGTAAATCTCCAAGTGTAATTTGTTTCTTGTATTTACTTTCAGACAACAAAGCAGCAGCATTAAACCCCCTGTATTGTTAAGGTCTAATGTAGTATTTTGAAACTGGCTTATCCATTGCCTCTTTCAATCCTATTTCTTAGTTTATTTAAAGTCAAAAATTGTTGTATTAACTTTTCTCTGTTTCCTATTAGATTTGTGTTGAAACTCTTGGATTTAAAATGTTTTATAGAGCACAAAATCAGTAATAATTTCCATTTTATAAAAATTTATATCTCAATTCTCTAGAATTGCTCTAGAAGAGTGTGTTTTTAATGCATTATCAAAAAGGTGCATAAAAATGAGCAGTTGTCTGTACTTCACTGTTATTTATTTTGTTTTTACCAAGTTCTGCTCCATAAACTCATGACTAATGATAAGTAAAACAGATAAGAAAACAAAAATAGATCTTCTATCCAATAAGATATGCTACATTATCCATTCAAACAACTTCTATAATGAGTAACCAAAGAACGGTTTGTGGAACGTCAAAGGATTTAATGAACCACCCAAATAAACAAAACACTGAAGCCTCTTAAACCTCCCAAACACAAAAGTAGTTTTGTTACAGCAGTTGTATCCAGACTGGATATCCAGGCTGCTGAGGACGGGTGTACATGGGCAAGAAAGAGGGACTTGGGTGCATCTAAAGAAAGGGCTCTGTGTAAGCACTGGTTTATTCTCTGCAGAGTCTGTGCTGGAGAGAACTCTTCAGCTAGAGGACATTCCTAAATTCTGCACTTGCAACAGAATGTGTTTCTTTAAACATCAAAGAAGTTGGTGTGCCTGTGTCACGTCAGTCAGTGTTAGACCTCAACAACTACAAGACAAATAGGAATCCTGACTCTTTTTCATTGTTTGTTTGACTGAACCAGATGAATTCAGCAAAACACTTGCAGCTGGTGGATATATTACTGGAGAGTTCTCAGTGCTTGTGGTATCCCTCTTGTTTAAAGCCATGTAGGCTCAAATGCTGGGTTAGTTAGAAAGCAGTGTGGCTTGACAGGAGATATTTTGCTAGGTGAGAAATTAAAGGTCTCATTGCTGAAAGCGTGTTTTGGCCTGGAAAGGTGCTTGTCTCTTTCTTCAGCATTACAGTTATTTGGGTGTTTGAGCATTTTATGCGTGCTAGTGTATAATTAATTTCTTGTTGGTATCATTGAATGATTTTATATCCTGTTCACTGAAATGAATAGAGGTTTACTTTTCAAAGTGTTTTCAAGAGAGACACAACTTTAATTGCAAAACAGCTTTATAGAAAGATTGAATCTGGCCTAATTACAATTTGTGTCACCTCATACCTTCACTGCTAAGATGATGGCACTGCTACCATCAGCAATAGGTGAATGCAGAGAAGCAGGCAAGTACCCCTTCTCAGTGATTTACAGGTGAGCAGGTGAAAAAAAGAAATAATCAGAAAATATGATTTAAGAGCAACAAGTTAGCATGCAAATATCAATTTTTGAGGAGGATTTAAAGGCTGAATAGTTTCCTTTTAAATATTTTGGACAGGACTTAATTAAGAAGACTGTTAGTCAAAAGAGAGTGGAAGAGAGATCCAAAATAACCTAATAGACAAAGGCTGAGGTCACCAGAAAATGACTGGAACCTTTTCTGAGGTCCCCCAGGTGAAACCAACATTCAATTTTCTACTTCTTAAACTAACTAGGAATTATAGCTTCAAACACGAGTTCATATTATCATTACTCACTTAGATCCTAGAGAGGTCAGCTTCCCTGTGGCATCATTTAGATGTGCCATCCATGGGCCTCCAGCTTAGTAGGGTGGAAGCTCCCACCAGCTCTACAGCTCCTGACAGCCTTTCCAGATCCTATGGTCTCCTATGTGTGTGGATGTTTTCTATCACTGTGGAAACTTAAGTGATAGTTTCCTGTGTGCATTTTGAAAAGTGGTGTTTCACCCCCGCTGATAGAGATCCGTAGCTCTGTGTGAGAGACAAGATTCTGCTTTGCCAGTACCATGACATGGGGTTGTTGAACCACTCTGTGTGTGCCCTTGCTGCAGATGACACGTGTAAATTAACCTGTGAGAATGGAGGAAAGTGCATTATAAATGAGAAGGGGGATCCCCGATGTCACTGCTGGCCAAGTTACTCTGGAGAAAGGTGTGAAACTAACCATTGCTACAACTACTGCCAGAATGGAGGAACCTGTGGAGCCTCTCTCCTTGGTAAATATATCTGAGCAGCTCTATCTTCCTTTTACCTGCTTTAAATGTTTGAATTTATTCCCCGTTTATGATATTTTTTTTCTTTGTAACTGATGCGCTTTTTATTGGTACTTAAATGATGTGCAAAATAGCAGCATACATCATACATGTACTTTATAATCAATAGTGCTTTTCATGCACGTCTCTGTGAATTAAACTGCATCAGAAAAGGGAGCGTATAAGTCTTGAGTATAAAGACTCACGTGTTGAGGTGTATTGTAAAGTATAAGGTCCAGTCAAACTACATCTGGAACAAGCCCATACATCTTGTTCTCTCTTTATCTCAATTCTTCCTGAAAATTTGTATGTGCACACACAGAATTTGTTCAGATTTGGTGATCTCCATATTTTGCCTTTGTCTTACTGGAGCTCACCAAATAGGAATTTTACTCATGTAATTCTCAAGACTTGGTTGTTGAGAACTAAGATCCTTTGTTTTCCTGAAGGAATTACATTTCTTGTTTTCAGGTAGATTATCCTGTTAAAAATCAAGGATTTGACAGTTGATCCTTGTCCCTTACACTTAAGCTTTTGTAACTTGTCTAATGCAATTAATGTTTGGGCTAGAGAAGGAAAGCGTGGTAAGAAGTACTAAAATTCAGCAATTCTGTGAGAAAGGAGAAATAGAATTCTTTTTTCTGCTTCAAGGAATGTTTAAATATTTGATTCAAAGTAGAACAGCTGGAGAAGAGTTTGCTGTTTAGTCTCTTCTTCTCAGAAGTGATCAGGTGCTGAAGATGCTGTGAATCATCATCTGTGTGATGAAGTGACCAACAACCTGATCTCTGAAAGTAAAGTACAGGCACCCAACTTTGAGAAGTTTGTGACTATTTAGCACAGGGAGAGCTCCCTGAAATGCAAAATTGTGTATCTGAGGCTCTGTGGCAGAGGGGGCTTAGATTATAATATTTTTCCTCAGCACTTCTTACTAATAACATTTACTGTGTGTGGTTTAGTAATTTAGCCTCAGTTTGTGGCATCTCTGGAGCCTCCTCCTATTGTCTGAGATATGGTGGTAAAACTCCAAGTGAATGCAAATCTAGTAATCTTTTCTTTCAGTTCTAAGTAGTTGAGGGTTAATAATATTGTTCATAGCTACATTCATAATAATGACCAAATATTAGAAAATGAGAATTACTTGTACTGGAAGTTGATTGATTATAATTTAAACTGCTTCTAACAGCTGAACTACTGACACAAATGATAAGCAGTGATTTTTATCAATGTAGTGAGATCAATACATGTTAAGTGAGGATATGGAAGTGAATGGAAGTCATGGATGATTTAAAAGACTTGCAGAACTTCCTCGTTATTTGAAGAGAGGATGTTTACTCCCACATCTTTATATGCCTGGCATTTAATTGATTCTTTTGTGGGGTTAAAAGGCTTAATAAAATTAATAACTTGGCTCTTGGAACTTAGCTCTGTTCTGAGTCCTACAGAGACCCCAGGGCTTTATTTAATCCTTTTCTTTTGGCAGTAGCCATAGGGCTTGCTCACCTGCAGCAGTTTGTTTTCCTTTTCCCAGGCAGCAACACTTGCTGTGCTCACATAGCTAGGCTATGGCATGGGTATTTTTAATTTGTATTTTCCTGCTAAATCCAGCCTCTGAAACCTCTCAGCCTTGCTGAAATAATTAGTGCAGTAGTTTTTGTCACTAGTAGGTAAAATACAAGCAGGTTCTACCATATACTTCTGCTAAATTTTTCACCGTGGCCCAGCTGCTGCAGCAAGTCTGGAGGTGCAGTATCACTGCTGCTCTGTCTCACATGGAAGGATGTGTCTGCACACAGGAGAGCCAGCACTGGTATCACCACAGTCCACATTTCATTGTTCAGTTACCTGATTTTGGGGTATCTGAACCTTTAACAGCAGCTAAAGTTTGTTGTATCACGCACGACCAAACTGTGCCTTTATGAGCTGAGACCAACAAAGAGCTGGGTCTGTCGACTCTGGGTATGCCTGCTGATAGGAGGGTTCTTCTGCAGTGCTGTGTCCTCTTAACAGTTTCATAAAATTTTTAAGGATCATATTTCAAGCTAACCAGATTTCTTATCTGCCATTTCCAATGCATGAAGGTAGCCACGCCTTGAGGCCCACACCATAACTTTCATATGCTGAAATGTGGAAAAAAGACCTCATATCTTTCAAAATCCCAGTGACTCCATCCAGTATTCCAGATAAAATTTTCTAGCTGATCCAGATCTCATCTTCCTTGCATGCCTAGCCCCTAGACCCTGTAAATATTCTATTAAGAAGAAATCTCTATTTCTTATCAAGCCATATGTCTTATCTACATCAGGCCATAAATTGTGTTACAGAAACAACCTACCATGCCAGTGAAATGTCCCTTTATCCTGGCTTAATCTAATCCATGCTATACTAAGGCCATTATGTATTTTACAGAGGGAAGCTAAACTGTACTCACCAAAAGCATTAAAACTTTAATTCAGTCAACATTCCTCAAGCGTTTTTGCAACAACCCTTTCCTTTTTCCAGTGGAACACACCCCTCTGTCGTTCAGTCCTTGCATTCAGCAAGTGCACTTCCAGCTGCAGGGGTTGCACGAGCCATTTGTAGTTGGACTGAGGGTGTGACATCTGGACCAGAGCAGAATTCCTTCTCCTTATCTCAGCCTTCAAGGCAGAATTGATCTGCTGTGTCAGGTTCATATGAGAGTTATTAGTCTATATATTACTTCATGAGTGTTTCTACATGTAGGAATAAAAAGATTATTACCAGGAGTTGCTCAGTTTTTCTTAATGGTTTTAGAACTTTAGCATCATATTGTGTCTAGATTTATAATATTTTGTAGTACCAGATTGATCTGTCATATGTCAATGGAATAATAGAATCATTAAGGTTGCAAAATTCCTCTAAGATCAAGTCCAACCATTAATCCAGCACTGCCAGGTCCACCACTAAACCCTGTTCCCAAGAGACACATCTACACATCTTTTAAATCCCTGTGTTCCAATAGGTACATTGCAAACTGTTTTTGATAAAGAATTCCCTTGCATTTCTGTAAAGTAAAAAATTGCTATTTTAAAGTCAAGTCAGCTCAATATCATTTTACTTTGATCTGCTGTGATATTGCTGTCTGTGCATTCCTCCTCCTGTACTGCAGTGCTCACAAACAGGTCCTCAAAAAGCAGCAGTTACACTTTAGATCCCTTTTACAATTGGTTCATCAAACTGACCTGCTAAACTCATGCAATCGATATCCACGTGTTTTCCCAGTTTTATATTTTTTGATGCTTTTTTTTCAAAACCATAAAGCTTTTTCCTGTGCAAGTTGCAGAAGCCACATGTGCAAGTGCCAATCTAAAGCCATTTGCAAAACATAAATGACCACTGATCATTTCAGCTTTGATTGCCCGTGTCAATTCTTGAATATTGTCCAACGCAAGCACGTTTGATGCAGTCAATCTCACAAGTGTCATTTTACACACATTCCCTTTGGAATTTAGGGAACTGCCAGTAATTTTTGCCTCATGAGATGATCCTTCTGCAGGGTCTCCACTGCTGCATGTCTTCCCAGAAGTCAGGGAATTTCCTTACTGTTGGCTTCTGGCTCAAAAACTGAGGAAGAGAGAACCTGAGAACAAACTTTGTATCATATTCTGATCCAAATAATTTTATGCAGCATATGAAATACCCTTCTGGTGAATGTGTGTGTTCTAGTGAATGTGTAAATCCTCTTCTCTTTCACCACTTAGTATAGAATAGTAATGTGATAACTAATTAAGTAAATTGCAGAGTATTACTAATTTTTAAAAACATGATTGTGCTAAATCTTTGCTGGATGTGTTAAGTTGTAGAACCTCATTATCTGCACACAAATGTTAATTTGTTAAACAAATCCCACTGGCAATTCAGGGATTATTCACTGTTGGCTTACTTACTGCTAAGCCTTTTGGCAAATTCCTATGTGAACGTTATATAGCTAGAGATTGGAGCAGCTTTAATTAAAATTTATAAGTTTACGACAGTTGTATTGAACTACAATAATTGAACAAAGAAAATGTCATCAGTTAATTAAAAGTACACATCTGAGACATGTAATTAAAAGTTTGGGCATCATAATGAACACTTTCCAGTAAGACAAATTAATGGGAATTTGGAAAAAATATTGTATGTTACCTTAAAAATGCACTTTCTTTCTCCTTGTAGTTTAAAGTAAAAATAATGAAGCAATAGTTTACCGAATGTCTCAAACACACTAACTAGGTTAACTAGTTCACAAAATTAGATAAATCCATTTGTATTATATTTACCCTACAAATAGTGTGTCTAATCATATAGAATTGTGATTTTTTTGTATCAAAATGGTTGAAAAAAGATGTCTTTCCTCTAAACAAAAATTGAAGAAATATTCTCAAAAAACATGTATCTATAAAGTAGGTATTATATTTTATTCTCTTTTATAAGCAAAACAAGGTGATTTGGCGCATACTGAAAAAACTGTCAGTGAAGAACATATTTACTCTGTTTAGGTCAAATCAGTCCCAGTAGTTTCCAAGAGTGTTCCTACATCAGATGGGACTGGGAAGGCACGAGGGTGGTGTTTCACTGGATGTCAAGGCACTCTGCTCTGGTGCACAGCTGATCCCAGGGTCCCAACAGAACCACCAGCCTTGGAAAGAGCCACATTGTGACTCTAATATATTTAGAAATTGTTCTTTTCTCCTTTTTTTTCCCCGCAAATGCAGAGAGACTGTATATCTGTTGTGATAGATCCCAATCAGCTCACTTCCTAATTATGTTCAATAATACAGCTTCTCTGCACTACTATTGTCTTAGTAAAGCTAATTAAGGTTCATCAGCCACAAAGAAATTAATTATTGTGATTCCCACAGACTTCTGATAACGACTCCAAAAGACAAGATATTGCTTACAGAAAACTCATGTAGTGCCCTCTTGTTTTCTTTAATAGTGGTAGCCAGTTAAATACTGGCGTTAAATGTGCATATTCACTCATGGCAACTTCAAAATACACATTGCTGGTAGAGAATTTACCGTCGTCTGGAAGAAATAAAAAATGTAGACTTTGATGCAGACATTCATCTGGATGATCTCGTTTTTCAAAACTTGCAGAAAGGTTACAAAAATAGTGCTACTGACCTAGTTTTTAATATTTTAACTGCAGAACACCTCATGTTGTTGTATAAAATACATAATATTTCTCTGTTGTTTAGGCAATAACATGACTGATAGTTCATCTCTTTAAAATTCCGATCCTTCTAAAATAAATGTGAATATGGGTTTGATATATGATTGGATTCCCAAAGGAAATCACCTAAATATTACAGAGACAGTGAACAAAGATATTTATTAGCAATTTTTGAAGATTATTTAAAAAGTTATTATATAGGCAATTGCTATAACATAGCAAATTAAATTGAAAAACCGGGAGTAACTGAGCTTCTGTAATCAAAATCTAATTGAACATTGTAGGATTTTGACCCTTGTTATCTTTTTTTTTTTTTTTTTTAATGATTTTATTTTTGTAAGAAAGAGGGAAACTACATTTCATTTTCATGCCAAAATTTTTTCTCATATTTTCATGTCCTACTGCCCAAAATAACTTCATATATCTTAGGGTCACTGTAACATACTCTCCTTTAATTTACTGAATTCTGCTCTACATTTGAAGCAGTTTAGCATTCCATAAACCACTTTCCATATTAATATTTTTGTATGGTAATGTGTTGTGAACATTTCTGTGGTGGTGAGGGTCAAGAATTAAGAGGAAGTTTTATTTCCATGTCTAGATCTCTAATCTTGAGACTTCATGACCAGTGAAGATGCTGAAGTTCTCTGTGCATGAGCTCATCTCATAATTGTTTTTACTTGGGATATGTGACATCTTGGTTAACGAAACAACAAACATAAATCTATAATTTGATTCTAGGATATGAAACCTTATGGCATTGTTTGTCATTGTTTAGTACTGCAGTTTTGTTAAACTGTTCCTGTAACCATTTAGTATCAGAAATAATTTATGGGAATAAGGCAGATGAAAATGTCATTATTTTGATGTCAACAGTCTGTGTATAAATAGGTAATGAACTATTAACATACCGAAAGTCATGTTAAATTGAGTGACAAAAATGGGGTGTAGGCTATACTATATTAAATTTTCATATATCTGTCAGTAGTTTGGCATATTTATAAGCCTACATTAGCAAAGAATAGAATAACCTTCTCTACAAACTGAAAAAATATCACTGTCCCATCATTTTAACAAGTAGAGGAGTATTAATAATAAAAACTGATTTCAGACCTCCAGATCTATGTTCTATGATTATTTTATTTTATCTTTTTTTATTGAAACAATGATTCAGATGAAGGATTATGTGAAACCCCTCAGCTTGGGGGCAGAAATTTAAATACAAGTGTATACATGGGGGAAAAACAAGAAGAATCTGTGCTAACATCTGAGTTCAACATCTTTGATTTAATGTTTAGATCACAGGGGACAGATATGAATAACCAGGCTGATGCATATTAAACTAGTTGGAGCTATTTTTAGGTGAATGGTTTTGTTCCTGCTGTACTCATTAGAGGAAAGACTAACTGATCTCGTGGCCTTTAAGATGATTTGCAAAACACTTTAAATTAGCATAGCTGAAAATAGAAAATTTAGAAAAGAATTACATGAAGTGTGTCATGTAAAAAGGGTAAGACGTAAGTGAAGGAAAAGGAATAAATAAATTATTCTGCACGAATCAAGGAGAGCAGACAAAACGAGGTGCTTCACTTGCATTGAAAAATTCTCTAATGGATATGATATTAAATGATCGGATAGTATTAAAACAAAGGCAGACCGGAAGAAAGTTTGAATTGTGGAGTCTGTGGAATACTCAGTTTAATCTTAATTCCTTCAACAACCCAGCCAACTAAATGGAGAAGAAAGGACAACAAGGTAAGCAGGATTGCACATCTTGAATGCAGCTATGGTGAACAACATCAGGAAGCAAATGGGAAAGTAGTTTTGGATACCTACAGCAGACATCATGTTAAACTGAGGGAATGATTAATGAGACAAAAAACAGCAGGGAAGGGACCTGTTCATAATACAGCAGTAAATCAGGCAGTGGTAAGGAGCTCCTGTTAGATTAGCATGAAAATCCGAGAGAATTATTGTGCAAAAATAGCACTTAGACTAATTTCGTTTGATTCCTTAGGATTTTTGCTCTTCTGTGTGTTTTAAACCAAGTCAGGCCCAAGTCAAGCATAGCTTCTGTTGTGTGCTCAACAACCCACCTGTCCATCAAGAAGGATTGTTTATATGTAAGAAGCTTGTTCCTGCCTTACGGTGTGATGTGAAGCTTTTGAAATGTAAACCCAGGAATGACTGAGGTCCCTCATGCATATTCTCTGACTTCCTCTGATCTCTTTTAGATTCTACAGTCATATCGTTATCTTGATTTGGCTGTCAATAATAAAATCAGATAGGTTATTTTTCCTGTTTATGCCTGTAATTCCTGTCCAAGGAGATTCTGCATCACAGAGGCAGTATATTATGTAGTTACCTTGATAATCATAGAATCATAAATTGGTTTGGGTTGGAAGGGACCTGTAAAGATCCTCTTGTTCCAACCCCTTGCCATGGACAGGGACACCTTCCACTCAGAAGCTCAGAGCTCCATCCAGCCTGATCTTGAACACTGCCAGAGGTGGAGGATCCACAGATTCTCTGAGCAACCTGTTCCAGTGCCTCACCACCCTCATAGTGAAGAAATTTTGTCAAATATCTAATCCAAACCAACTCTCAGTTTGATTCCACTCCCCCTTGTCCTGTCACCACATACTGTTGTAGATAATCAGATTGTCCTTAGCCCTTCTAACATGCCATCTTATTCTGTCACTGGCAAAGACTGGATATCAAAGGAATGTGTTGTTAGTTTTACAACAGCTCATTAGTTGCCTTCGTTTTCCAAATTTGCTCCAGCCAATGACACGATATTGATGTTCCCATTCAAGACTCAACAGTTTGGTTCTTCATTTTAATTCTTAAACTTTTGCCATTTATGTAAAGCACGAGTGTTACTGGTTTGGTTTTCCACAGTCTACTTACTATGCATTCCTGGTGTTCTGCCTGATACCTATTTGCTATTGGGCAATCACTGGCCTGCACATGATCCTTTACTCAGGGATATGGTATATCCATGACTTTACTCAAAGGGATGAGTCTTTGCCTGTCAGATATCCCTTTCTCTGTAGTGACCCTGTTAAGCTCTGGATTGTGCTTGCCAGCACAATCTTTGTAATTCAATGAAGACCATCCTGTCTGCCCCTTTATTTCAGAAGTGTCCTCAGGTCCTGATTAATCTTAATCTCCTTTGTTCCTAGAAAGCCAGGAAAAATAAGTTTTGAACTTGGTCTGCTCTTCCTAAATTTAAGAAAACCCTTAAAGCTGAATGAAAGCAAAGAGAAGGAAGGTGGGGGGGAAAAATAATGGTTTGTGAGAGATAATCAAGAATAAGAGTAGATTATTAGGAGTTGAGAAGGGAGATGGCTAGTTGGACACATCAGGTCATTTACTTGAAGAGAAGATTACAAATGAGATATAAAAGCAAAGTCAGGAGATGGAAGAACATTAATGGGATCTAGAAGTTTGTTTTAAAGAAGATAAGCCTTACAAAAATAAGTCAGGGAAAAGTGGAAGACTTGAATAAAACAGTGGAATTGTAACAAAGCTATAAATCCTTTAGACATAAGTTTTAGATAAGGGAAAAAAATGGGAAAATTACAATAGGAAAGGAAATACACTGGGATTTAAACACTATTTTAAAACCCTTTGAAAAGAAGCTACAGAGTAGGAGTTCATTGTGTGCAAATGTTCATCCCAAAGTGTTCACTGCTTTTCAGACACTGAATATTGATGTTACAGGCATCTTTGGTCTGGTGCCACACAGCAATTTTTATGTAACAGTATTCATTATCTGAGAGGGATGGGATAACAAAACAGGCATAGATACTTGTGTTCTAGTAAAAATTGTAGCTATGAGTGCATTAGTAAATAGTTGTAAATTCATATGATAATATAGGGAGGTTTGAGAATAATGGAGTACTGAATTCTGAAGAGGTACCAATGTTGATTTTGCATTTATCCTCTGCAACTGGAGGAACCCAGCATGGCAGGATAATTTTCAGAGTTTAGTCATATCTTAAATTCCTACTTAATACTGTTATTTCGATTATTTTATAATAATTTTTTTTTTCTCATAAAAGAGACTGTACATGCAGAAGTGTAAAAATATATAGATGCAGATTTTGAGGTGTCCATCTCTTACAGTGCTGGCTTTAATTTTTTAAAAGTTCTGCATTCAAGCAATGTTTGCAAAGCCACCCTCTATTCGTGCCCAGAGAAACATAGCTGAGCTCGAACTTTAAAACTTCCTATTGCTGTGATAAATCTATCCTTAAAGTGCTGATTCTTGTTTGAATTTTTATTTATTTTTTATCATAAAATAGTTTTCTCTGTTTTGAACAGGTCGGCCGACCTGCAACTGCGCACTGGGTTTTACGGGGCCAAACTGCAACCAGACGGTGTGTGAGCACTTCTGCCAGAACGGGGGAACCTGCACTGTCACCACGGGCAATCAGCCCCTTTGCACCTGCTTGCCTGAGTATACAGGAGACAGGTGTCAGTATTGTAAGTTATCTCCACTAACTATTCAATCCAGATTTATAAGAAAGGCTCCGCAGAATGGAAGTTTAAAACCGGCTTGGGTGATTTTTTTGTGTGTTGTTAAACTTAGTCTTGAATTATTTGTATCACTGAGGGAATGTAATCTGATGTATTCAGGTGATCTTTGAACTTATTGCTGTAATATCCTTCTACGTGGCTAGCTGAAGAAAGAGCTTTTTTAGGGATGATTTATTTATTTTTTCATGAATGAATCAGTAGAGTGGAGCTGTACAAGACAGATGACTTTGTCAGTAGACAAAAGACAATTATGTTAAAATTTTCGGTTCCAACTTCTCATATTTGTTATCTTATGCTGGTGTAATACCTAAACATAATGAATTATCATAATTCATTAAAGAACTTTCTGGTGTCCTTTATCTTTGCAGACCAACACCCATTCCTCAAACTGCTCCTTTACCTTTGGTTTTTCATTTCTAACCCCAGTAAGCAGTGTATTGCCAATGGCTTTGAGTTTCACACTGCAATATTCCTGCATCTTGCTCAGTCTAAGGTCACCTTGATATGGTGACCCATACTTCTGCCCCATTCTGGTATTGGAATTCTAAAGAACTTCTAAATATTACTCTTGTTTAATTCTTGGGACTTAGATTCCATCCTCTTCATCTGAAGTTCTCCCAAGTTTTCCATTCCACTGACCTATCAATCTCTTCTCATTGAGATCCTGTTTTCCAAAGATTTCCATGCCTTTAGCAAGACTTCTCCCTTTCTACAGCTTTCTCTAATTCTTCACTTCTTTTGCAGAGCAGGGGAACAAGAAGAGTGCCAATCAATAGGCATTCTGCTTTTACTCCATTTATGTTTCTTTTCTACCCACACCTTCTCTTCTTTTATCATTATTTCTTTTCAGTAACTCAAAACATTTGAACATAATCTTGAATTCCTTCTTTTGGTCAGTCATTTCAAAATTACAGTTTGTCTTCCCCATGACTCACAATCAACCCTAAGCTAAAACGGATTATTTTTCTGAGATCAGAATGATGGCTTTTAATTATCTCCTTTTTTCTATTCCTGCTTTGCTTTGACTGTAACATTTTAAAAGAGAGGACTGTCATAGTCTTGTTAGACTGTCGTAGTGCTTGTCATAGAACATTAAATGTGAAAGCCATCATCTTTCTTGTACATTCAGTGAATTTGCTGAAGAAGGCTAGATTTAAACAAAAGGGAAGGGAAAATAGCTCTTATAATGGTCTGGTTTAGAATTATCTACAGATACAAAAAATATTTAGTTTTAGGAAAAGGTCTGTCAAATGGAAAGGGTTAGTGTGTATATTAAATAGGATTTGTACTGAAGTAAACTGAATATATTTCCAGTTGGGAGACTATGGAACAATTTGAAACCTTTGAATGGAAAACCAGCAGTAATTGTGATTCTCTCCCCCTTGGTATTAAGAAAACTGCATGGATCCACAAATAACTATCTGCAAACACAATTGGGTATTTGAAAATAGTATAGTACATAAATCATGCACAGACAGACACACAGATTAAGAAAAAATATTTACTTGAGGCTTACCCAAAACCAAACAAATTGTTTCTAGTTGAATGCTTCTGCAAACATGTCTTTTTTTTGGTTTTTTTTTTTTTAAAAGAATTAATTTAAATGTAAATTTAGGGATCCTTTTTAAACAGTGCTTATTATCAGATTTGGACTGTCTGCTGACACTTTGGGAAAACTAGTACAATACAGAGACTCAAACACATTATAAAATACAAAATAAAATTAAGCTTTTGTTTATTTAAATCTTAACACTTTCAGAGGTAAAAAAAAAATCCTACAATCTTTCAGAGTATTTTTTGGTGGTCAATAACAGTTTTGTGAAATTGTACAGGTTTACAGTTAATATTATGTACCTAAAGTCACATCTATTTTTTTTTTGCTGTATTCACACATATGCATGATTTTTCTCTTTATTAATTGCATTCACTTTGTATGCATATTGGAGTACATTAATGTAGCATTATTGCAAAGATTGGTTGCCTCCAAGATATCTTTTTCAGTCTTTCTTTGCTGTGATTGAAACTAGTTCATATGCAAAGGATGACACATGAATGTGCATAGGTATTTCATTCCTGCTCCCAAGCTGAAAATATTATTAGTGTTTTTTATGGCAGGAAGAAGACATTTGCTTGCAGTATCACCAGTTTGCAAAGACCTTACTTTCCTCATACTTATCGTCTCCAATTACCCAATGCAGAGTTTCTCATATGATTAGTTCACATAAGGGCTAATAACCAAAATGTGTGCTCCGTGTCAAGGCATTGGCACTGCTGAAATAAATTTAAGTGAATGAATTTACATAGAATTCTACTAACAGTTTGCATGTTATTAAATACACATGAATTTGATGTATTTGAATATAAATCCCTATTTTAAATTCCAGAAATAAGACATACAGAGTAGTTAAAGTTCATTTCTTGTATCGTTTAAGGCCCAAACAACCTAAAAAATAGAAAACATTTTCATGCAGTTGCAATCATTCAAAGTGGATATAGTGATCTCACAAGCTATGACTTCCCCTGAAACTAAAATTCCTTTCTTTAGGAAAAAAAATAATTTTGTGTCATTTCAGCCCAAATATTGCCTAAACATTTGAGATATGGAAAAGATTAAAGATGTTTGTGAATACAATAATACTAAGCCCAATAGTTATTTTAGAGTATGACCTTCCTATTCCTATGCTTTGGGTTGGATTTCTATTGTCCTAATGTACATACAAACGTTTCCCTCTTGCATTGCTCTTTCGTAAAATGATTCTCAATATTAGCTGTCAAACTACAGTAGTTTTTGTTCCAAAAACAGCCCCCCTGCTGCAAATTGCCGTTCTACTCCTTGAATTGGGGAATAACAAATAGTGAACAACTTAATTTAGTGTCTTTTAAAACTCTCTGGTTGCTGAATAGTGATTCCTTAAGCAGATGAGCCTACGTAGATAGGTGGAGATACAAAGGAATAATCAAACACAATAACTCCCCCAACAGCCATGCTCTGTCCTTTAGCAGAAGATTTCCAGCAGTACATACTCCTTGGAGAGGGGGAAAAACTGAGCACAGAGTAGCATAAACACAATGTGTTTCTTACTTCATGAGATACCCTCACAAATGATGCCCACAGAAGCCGTGGCTGCCTCATCCCTGAAAGTGTTCAGGGCCAGGTTGGATGGAGGTTTGAGCAGCCTGGGATAGTGAGAGATATCCTTGCCCAGGGCAGGGAGGTCGGAGCTGGATCTCTAAGGTCCATCCCTGCCAATCTAAACCATTCTGTGATTCAAGGACCATCCATCCTGAATATATACAGTAAATGTATCTCTTTTAGTAGTCTCCAGTTTGCTGGTTACAACGTGGAGTTTAGACTTCCATACCCCAGGCTGAGGTTGCCATGTCATAAAGTCACAGAACAGTTTGAGTTGGAAAGGATCTTAAAGCCCACCCAGTTCCAACCCCCTTGCCATGGGCAGGGACACCCTCCACTATCCCAGGTTGCTCCAAGGCCCATCCAACCTGGCCTTGAACACTTCCAGGGATGAACCTGTTCCTGGAGAACCTGTTCCACTGATAAGGTTTCATTCTCTATTCAACAGCTTAATAAAGCCCTACTTGTAGCTGCTACTGACTCATCCTTAGCCATGTCCTGAGTTTCAAAGGGCTTGATTTTTTTAGTTTAGTCAGAAAGGTAATATTTTATTGATACGGAACAGGTGAACTCTAAGCTAATATAGATGCATAATTCAGAGTTGACAAATCTTAAATATCAATTTCCATCAGTAATATCACCAAAAGTGCAATGCAATATGTTGACTACACAGAACTGAAGAAAGTATTGGAAACAGAGAAATAGAGACTTTGAATGATTTGGCCCCATTAAGAAGCTTAAATGATGACTTAAAAATGAAAAACAAACCCAAACAAAAACCACAAAATAAAGTTGTCATTACCACGTGAATAAAAATGAACCAAAATTTTTAAGATGCCAGTATTTTGTAGCTCTGGAAGTTTCTTCAGTTAGGTAGTTTGTTTTTTTAAAGGAGTATGAAAACAGACAGTTACTGGTGCTTCTGAGAAGTTAAAGAATTCACTGCTTGAAATATCAGTCCTGCTGATTTAAGCAGTTAAATAATGTAGTCTATAAACACGTATGTAATATTTTGTGTAATTTATGGATTATGTCTTTATATACTATTATTAGAACTTCATGAAATTTTAATATGTGGGTAAATGAAAATAAAACTTAGTTATTTCAAAATATAGTTTCAATTTCAGTTAAGCATAATGCTGTTAATGGTAATGTGAATGTACCAGAAGATTTTTATTCAGCCAACATCCCATTAAATACATTAACATTGTTCTGCTTTTCTCATCAGGAGTCTTTATATTATGTGGGATGATGCCATAAGTGGTTTGACAACTAGAAGGGAAAAAACACCCCTCTTATTAATTTATCCTTCTATTTCACTTCATTAATGTATATACTATATCTGTTAATAGGGTATTCTTAATTTCTGTAGTTGCCAGTGAGTCACCAGCTTCGTATTATTTTGTTTTTATTGTAGTACATTTTAAAACATAAAAGTAATATATTATTTTTTCTGTAACACTCCTTAATTTCTTTTAGTGATTACCTTTGATGTTACTTACAGATGTTTGTCACCATTACTGTGTGAATTCTGAATCATGTACTATTTCTGACGATGGAAGTGTAGAATGTGTCTGTCCAGTACGGTTTGAAGGCCCAAAATGTGAAGTGGACAAGTGCATCAGGTGCCATGGGGGACACTGCATAATAAACAAGGACAGTAATGACATTGTATGCAAGTAAGTGTCTGTAGGGGAGTGATGGTGTTCAAAATCTTATATTTAATAGCAATTATATTGCAATAGCCTTTAAATCTGTTGCACCGTGGTTCCTCTGTGTGGTTCTTGCACATACAAAACCCCCTGGCTGCTGCATTTTTAAACCAACTCTTAGAGCACTCTTCACTGGGGGAAGCATAAGTGCAGGAGATTAATTGGTTTTTACTTGGAAAAATTGAAATTAAGTTAACAGTTTTACTACACTGTTGAAATTTGTTCATTCTACATTATCTGTGACAGTGATAGTTATATGTAGTCAGAAGTGCTGCTCTATTGCTGAGTGATTATTTTGTATAATAATAGTTTTTTTTTCACAAAATGAAAAATTAAAGATATTTTGTGTAATAAACTCTCCACTTCTGCTGGCTTTTCAACGTGGAAACCAAGAATTCTTGCAATCAGTAGATCTTATACCTATCACAAAATCAGTACTTTAATGGCTAGATAATTGTAAAGGAATTCACAGAGTTACTAAAATACTGATTGCTTTTTGTATTTATTTATTTTTTAACCCTGACAGTTGCACTAATGGAAAGATTGCCTCTACCTGTCAGCTATGTGATGGCTACTGCTACAATGGTGGTACCTGTCAGCTGGACCCAGAGACAAATATACCTGTTTGTCTGTGAGTATCCTGCATCTTGAAAATACCTGTGTGCCAACAACTAATAAAATCGTTGAGCAATGTGTCTGTATTTTTGATCTTTCTAGGATGTATAATGTGCTGGTTAAAGTTGCAACTTACAGTACATTTTCTAGCTTTCTCAATTTCCCAATACTTTGCCTATCTTTTGCAAACTGTGTATTGAAAGATATAACTAAGGAATATATTGTGAACGTATATAGATGCAAAGATATTTCTTTTGAGACTTCTAGTAGTTTCAGGTCAGATCTAAATCCTGTTTTAGGCATTTTTCTGGGAGCGGAGTCTGGAAGCATAGGATATTTGCCTGCCTTGCTTCTCAAAGGTGGATTAGGTCTTTTCTCAAATAAAGATGGTCAGAAGTGGAGGCAAAATACTGCTCCTGATGGCTAGAGAGTACAAAGAATAATGTCAATGTTTATTTCCCTTATGAGTCTTAGGAAATGCTCATGCATCTCGTTTCTGCCCTAACCTTCCCACTGCCCACAGTAGTGTGGCTGTTCTGTGGTGGGGTGATGCTCTCCCTCCTGCATCATGGTCAAGAAAAGAATTCAGGATGCTTTTCTTAAGCCCAGAAGTTAAATGCCAAAGAAAATGGGATTCTTTAGTGTAGACTGTGAAGTACTGTTGGAAGAGGTAGAAAAGCTTGCTAGTCCTTTCTTGAGAGCTATGGTGTATCTTCTTTTTCATCTGCTCAATATAAAATACTGAAGTAGTCACTGTACCAGGAAATTAATTTCTTTCCTGCTCTCAGTTACATTGAGCTATGTAGCCATACTCTTGGGGTTTTTTTTGCTTTTGACTCCTAAATCAGTCATTTACTCACCGCTGAAAAGCTTCATTGTGGAATGATCTTCCACTTTTCCAAACAACCTGGAGGTCAGAGCATCCTGCAGGTTTGAAGAAAGAGAGGTGTTGGAAGAGAGAATTGGACATGAGTGTCTCATTTCCTGGGTGATATAAGTAGGTTGTTGCACAAAGGGATCTGGCAATACAACTTTGGAAATACAGATACAGCCATTCCTTCATTTGGTTTATGAGCATGAGGTAAATGACCTCAAAAGAGAGTGCCTGTTTTATTCAGACTCTCAAGGAGGTTTCACAGAGAAATGCCTTGATTTTGTTGTCTAACCAGTGTAAGAGATGGGTCAATGGTTGCTCCCTGAGAGAGCTGAAGCACTTCTGAATGTGCAAAGGGACACAACAGTTGCAGTATCACCAAAAAGTTGTCAATAGATGTTTGCAGGTTTGGGGCTAAAGACAGTGTAATTTAGCTCTGCATGGAAACCCTTATTCAGTTAAAATGCCTTAAGTGCCTATTTCTCCTTCTCATTATTATTTTTGTTGAGATCAATTGACCTGTTGTTTGTAACACTTTAAGTCTTTAGTTGAGGACTGGAGAGACTGATAAATCACGGCAAAAGGAGAATATCACAACTATAATATGTCAGGCCTAAATATGATGATTGAGTCTGGTGATTCATTTGCTTAAACACCTAGAATGGCTGTTCTGGAAGCTTGTGATTTTTCCTTTCTTTTCCTTTATAAGACATATTCTTTTTCTATTTCATATGGAACACCATAGCATCTCAAGGGAAAAATACTTTGTGTGTGGATTTGCAATACTTAAGTGCTGCAGCATAAACCAACACCATTAACAATGCTAAGAAAATAGTTGTGAACATTTTTAAAGCTGTTGCAATCTGGATCAATCAATAGAAATGTATAGTGCATCTGACATAATACTTTGAGAACTCATCAGTTAGTACAGACCCATTGTTTGATCAACACTGAAGAGCAAACTTTTCAGTATTGTCAAATGGGCCTTTCATGAAAAAAGGAGTATATTAATTTTGGTTTTGTGAGTGTGTGCCATGTATGTGTGCGTGTCTTGCCATCATGATATGTAATGCATTTAAAATCTGTTAAGCAAAAGGCAGAATATTTATATAGGTCTATTTTACTGAAATTCTGCAGATGCCCTGTGGGGTTTAAAAGTCAGCGCTGTGACCAGAAAGTGAACCCTTGTGATTACTACTGTCAGAATGAGGGAATTTGCACTTTAACCACGTTTAATGAACCGAGATGCAAGTAGGTTTAACCTTCCACTTAATGCTGCACATTCTGTGACATCATTCCAGGCCACAGTTCATTGGTTCAAGTCATGCACATCACATACATTTCACAATATATACTTAAGCTGGGGGCCCATTTCTATAATACACACTTACCCTTTGATAGTTGCACTGATGAGTATATTTAAACATACCTCTGCAGTGTCTGTATCGTTAGAGGAAGAAATAAAAAGCTTTATTTTTACTAAGTGAATTGAAAATACAGAAAATGCCACTTGGCTTTTATTGCTCATATTTCGAGGTATTTCACCAAGTTAATAGTACGTAGCATAAGGTTTAGCAAACAGTGACATTGCACGTGTTCTATAGTCCAAACCTGACTTCCTATTTCTTATCCATACATATGAAACTCAAACAATAAATAGAATAATAATTAAATAACTAAAATAATAATAATAAAATGCTGTGGGGATGTGATGCAGGTGTCTAGTGGGTAGCAATGACAGTGACTAAGTAGGTGAATTATCTAATTTTTTTTAAATATGGTCACAATTCCTTTGTCAGTTTTCTCATGCAATGAAAATCTCTGACTTGAGATAACATAAATACATTGGAAATTAGATTAGTGTCCTGACTACAACTTCTTACACTTGGAAGGTATGGAGTGGGTCTGTTGATCAGCATTGTATGGGATATGGGTTCTTGGAACTGTTTGTATCTCTGTATCGTACTTGGTTTTTCAGAATCATTCAGCCCTAAGAAGAATATGTTGCTGCCTGTAAAGTCATGTATTGCACATACAATGTAAGATATAATTGCAGAAAAGTGGAAAAGAAAGACTTGAAGAAGACAGGACAGAACAAAAAAAAAAAAAAAAAAAAAAAAAAAAAAAAAAAAATAAAACCANAAGGAAAAAAAAAAAAAGAAAAAAAAAAAAAAAAAAAAAAAAAAAAAAAAAAAAGGAAAGTAAAGCTGGACTTGTAGAAAAGTGGTGTTAGTCTTGGTTTTCTTCCTTCCAAAAAGTGAAATATTGATACTCACAGGTCTATTTCATTGATGAAAGCTGTAGTTTCTCCCTTTGGGAAGATTGTTTTTCACAAAAAAGAAAATCAGGAAAGAATTGCAACATTTTAAACATACTGATTAGCTTATTTTTTTTACTTATTATTTACTTATTATTACTTTTATCTTACTGTGACAATATTCCCAAAACTGCTTTTATTAGGTGCTTGTGCTATACACTGAATAAATCCAAGCT
>WEIV01015463.1:0-12161 GCA_013390005.1 Calyptomena viridis
CAAAAACAAAAAAGGGGGAACGAAGATGAGGCCCATGATGCCCCCCTGAGCCCTCATCAACAGTTATGGAAAGCTTTGTATACACTAAATCACTTGACTGTAGGGGAAAATGCCACAGTACCTTTGATAATGAATCACTTTTTATTGTTGCAGACAGAGAAAGATAACCTTAAAGAGCGTGCCAAGGTTTACGTGAAGAACCTGCAAACACAGGCTTGGGATGGACCTTGGGACCTCATTACCTGGAGACATGGGTATGCGTGTGTATCCTCAGAAGGCAGCACAAAGTGGGTTCCTGCTAGCTGTATTCGCCTTGCTGTGGGTGACAAAAACAGGAATGCAGTTCCCCACTCTGCGACTCAGCAAAAAAGTTTGGGTAACTCTGATGCAACAGCTTAATCAGTCCTAGTTTTGTGTTTCCTTAGCATGATCAGAACAACCATTTTATATCTGTTAAGTAGGTATATTTTTAAATAGAACAGAGAGTGAAGCATTAGTATTAGAAATAAAGATATAACTATGCAGATATAACCATTTAGTTTGTTAAGTAGCAAAGAATAGCAACATAATATTTTAAGTTTTGTATTTGATAGTCAATAAAGTAGATAGTATAAGATATGTTATTTTGTAGAAAAGAATAGTAATAGAAATTTTATTTTTGGTGCAAGGACATGGATGTGAAGACCTTGATGGTATGTGTTGTATAGACATGAAAGATTATTTGAAATTAGTCCAAGCATGTATTTATGAGTTTGAGCAAGCAACAACAAAGATACAAGAAGACACAGGACTGTTTGAGTTGAATCCATTACTTAGCTTTTGAGGTCTAAAATGTTGAGTAAATGATTTCTTAAAAACAAGAGTGTTGATTTTGTGTTTTATATTAGTCATTTTACTTGTTGTGTCTTGTTCGTTTTCCTATCTGCAAAGCATGCCGCAGAGGACAATAAACATGGCCTTTGTAGTCAAAAAACAAAAAAGGAGGAATTGTGACAAATAACAGCTAGTCAGTTTGTGGAGATGGCTTGGATATGAATTTGATTAACCTGGGTCCTTAAAAGACAACAGGAACTGTAGTGCGACCTTAAGACCATGTGTCTTGGGGTGACTTTATGATATATCCCATATTCGTCTTCTCTGTGCTAGGAAAAAAAAAAAGAATCTTGTGCTTTTAAAACTGAGACCCCAGAGCGGAGAGAAAAAAGCAGCTAGAGAACNTCAGCCTGGGACTCTAGAAGGGATTCTGGGTCTTCCAGTCTTCCAGTGAGAGACTTCATTATTTGTTGTTATATATATATATTATTTATTGTTTATTATTATTTTTTTTTCATGTGTGTTTGTTAAATAAATAGGGTTTTTTTCCTTTCACTTTCCTTCGAGGAAATATTTCTTTTCTTGAACCTGGTGGGAGAGGGTGACTGCAGCCTGTTTTTATCAGAGAATATTTATCCCTCTGAATATATTTGTTCCAAACCAGGACACCATGATTCAGCAAAAATTACCTATGTGTCTTGGACCCTAGGGAGAATGGAGGAAAGCTGTCTACGTGCTGTCCTCACTTGCAGACAATGGAGGAATGTTTTGATTTGTAGTCCAATAAATAAATGTTTATGTTCTATGGTGCAAATCTACTCTTACCACGGGTCAAGTGTCCAATTATGTGTGAACATGTTTTGTAGAGCACCTATGACAGGTAGAAAAAGTATATAAAAGTAGATTAATAAAACGCCCAAGGGAGTCGCTCCCGGGGAACTTCAAGAAACTTTGTTGCCTCATTCTTTGCCACTTGAGACCCCCAACACGACAGGGACCTGCACAGGAGATTCAGTTCTTGGGAATAAATTGGCAGCATGGACGCCACCATGTGCCTATGAATGTGGTTACCAAGATAGTAACTATGTCTCCGCCAGCTAACAAGAAGGAAACACAAGAAGGAAGACCTTTCCTAGGCCTTGTGGGGTTTTGGAGAATGCATATTCCAGGTTATAGTCAGCTTGTTAGCCCTGTCTATTGAGTGACCTGAAAGAAGATCCATTTGAGCAGATCAAACAGGAAATAGCTTGTTCTGTAGTTCTTGGGCCTGTTTGAACAGGACTAGGCATGCAAAATGTACTCTACGCTGCAGCTGGGGGGCATGGTCTCACCTTGAGCCTCTCACAAATAATATCAGAAGAAACCTGGGAGCTGGGGTTATTGAGTATAAGAGGCCCAGTACACTCCAACTGAAAAAGAGATTCTAGTAGTGGTTTGAGCTGCTTCAAAAGTAGTTGGTACAGAAGCATGTCTCCTCTTGGTAACCCAACCACCCAGGATGATGTCTCCAAAGAGTCAGAGGATGTTCTGTGCACACAGAACATCTGTCCCGATTTCAGAATCACAGAATATTCTAAGTTGGAAGTGACCCACAAGGATCATAGAGTCCAACTCTTAAGGGAATGGCCTGTACATGGATCAAACTTGTGACCCTGTCATTATTAGCATTATGCTCTAACCAACTGAACTAATCAGCTGGGGTAGAGTTAATTTTTTATTAGTAGCTTGTACAGGTGTTTTGAATTCAGTATAAGAAAAATGTTGATAACACACTGATGTTTGGATTGTTGCTCAGAAGTGCTTACCCTAAGTCAAGGACTTTTCTGTGTCTCATGCTCTGCCAGTGAGGAGATGCACAAAAAGCTGGGAGGGAGCATAGCTGGGACAGCTGACCTGAACTGGCCAAAGGGATATTCCATACCATAGAATGTCATGCCCAGTATATAAACTGGGATATTCAGGGCTGGTGTAGCAAGGGATGAGAGACATGGACACAGTGATTACTACAGGCTGGGTATCAATCAGCGAGTGGTAAGCAATTGTATTGTGCATCACTTGTTTTTCTTGGGTTTTATTCCTCTCTTTTTCCTATTATTATTATTTTATTTTATTTGAATTATTAAACTGTTCTGAAATCAACCCACAATTTTTACTTATTTTCTGATTTTACTCCCCTCTAGAATGGGAGAGGTGGTGGGGAGTGAATGAGAAACTGCAGGGTAATTATTANAGGGATGTAAGCGACTCTTTCTGGTTGGGAGAATTTCAGGTTTATTGGCACTCTGGGAGCAGCATGCCCCCAGAGGCTTCTAAGCCTAAAGGAAGCAACCAGGAAAGAGCAAAGCCCCTTCCTGTGTACTGACTTATAAAAGGGGGTTGAAAACTACGGGAGGGGTAAGGGAATAACCAATAGGAGAGAAGGGAAGGAGGGGTAAGAGAGGGGGGTTACATTTACAAACTTCAGGACAAACCAACTGGGTGTAGGACAGGGGTAACAAAACATTCCAATCGGGGGGGTAACAGAACTACATAATATAGAAATATATAATATAGAAATAAATGCTAAACATACACCACAACAGTTCCATGCCACAAGTCACAGAAGCCACTGACGTAGAAGGCAAATCACGCCAGTTAGCAGAAGTGAAAGCAACCCAACCAGCCCTAAAGATTGCTGAGCGAGAAAAGCGGCCTGTACTGTATCTCTATACTGACTCCTGAATGGTGGCTAATGCCCTGTGGGGGTGGCTACAGCAATTAAATAAGACCAATTGGCAGCGCAGGGGTAAACCCATCTGGGCTGCTGCATTGTGGCAGGACATTGCTGCAGAGGAAGTAAACATGACTCAAAAGGCATGCCATGTAGACACTCACGTGTCCAAAAGCCATGCCACTGAAGAACACTGAGACAACAAAAAGGTATACAAGGCTGTCAAAACTGAAGTGGCTCAGTTGGACCTGGCCTCTGAGTGTAAGAGTGAGCTATTTGTACCTCTATAGGCCCATGAAACATCTAGGGAGAGAGGTAACATACAGATGGGCTCATGATTGAGGGGTGGACCTGACCATGGAGGCCATCACACAGGTCACTCATGAATGTGAAATGTGCAGCAATCAAGCAGGGCCACGTGAGTAAAATCTCACTGGAATAGAAGGCGGTGGCTGGGTTTCTGCTATGGCAAGGGCTGGCAAATTTACTGTATTGGACCAGTGGCAAAGTCTCACCTTGAGCTTTAACTCTGGCATTTACAGTCTAGATATTGTTTGAAGCAAAATAGTTTCCCATCAGACTTAAGTATACTAAAACTTACTGCCAGCATAGGGCAAATAGGTAAAATTGTCATAAATACATTTACTACTGTTACTGCTAGGTAGAAGGAAGCAAGCAATAAAAGCTTGAGGAAAGAAGGAGGATGGAAGGATGTTCATAGTTATGATGTTTGTCTTCAAAGTAGCTATTATATGCGATGAAACCCTGCTTTCCAGGAAATGGCTAAACATCTGCCTGCCAATGGGAAGTAGTGAATTAATTCCTTATTTTGTTTTGCCCACATGTGCAGTTCTGCTTCACTTACTAATCTATATCTTGATCCACGGGTTTTCAGCTTTTGTTCTGATTCTCACCCCCATTCCACTGAGGGTGAGTGAGTGACTGAGTGGGTGCTTAGGCTGGGGTCAATCTACCACAAGCAAAACCAAAGGAAATTCTCTGCTGAGTGTGCAAGCCACTGTTAAACAGGTCAACTCTTCACAAGCAGCATCATAGGTAATAGTACGACACTTCTTCTTTATAAATACTGACTGAAATTAGATTAAATCTACTCATAAAATACTCCCAGGGTGTTTCAGAAGCCACAGGTTACAGTTCTCTTCCATATCAGGTAAGATTCTAAAGGCTGACTCAGCCAGTCTTCATTAGGGATGTAAGATAGGGAAACATAGTGTGGTGGTTTTTAGTGGCCAGGGGTTTTTTTTGTTAGCGGGGGGGGCTATGGGGAGGCTTCTTTGAGAAACTGCTGGAAGTTTCTTCATTTCCAGCAGAGCCAATGTCAGTCAGCTCCAGGCTGGACCTGCCGCTGGCCAAGGCCAAGCCAATGAGGAGTTACGGTAACGCCTCTGTGATAACATATTTAAGAAGGAGGAAAAAAAAGTTCAGGCAGACAAACATGGGTGCTTAGAGAAGAGCAGAGTGAGAAGTTGTGATTAACACCAAGGTCAGTGGAAGAGGAGGGGGAGGAGATGCCTTAAGCACTGGAATGGGGCCCTTGAAACTCGTGGTGCAGACCATGGTGAAGCGGGTTGTCTCCCCTGCAGTCCATGGGGGACCATAGGGAGCAGAGATCCATCTGCAGCCCGTGGAGGACTGGTGCTGACCCCACGCTGGAGCAGATGGATGCTGGAAGGAGGCTGTGACTTTGTGGAGAACCTACGCTGGAGCAGCTACACCTGAAGGACTGCAACCTGTGGAAAGGTGACCTATGTGGCAACAGCACTGGAAGAGCTGTTGTCCGTTGGATGGAACCACAAAAGCAGTTTCATGATAGACTGTCTTTTGCGGAGGATACCCCACGGGAAGCAGGGGTAGGACTCTCCCTCCCTGAACAGCGGCAGAAACAACAACTAACTTTAACCCCCCCCACTCCTGTTTTCCCCAGGGCGCTGGGGGAAGAAGGGAGATCTCTGAAAGAGGGAGGGGTAGGGGAGAAAGGTGGCTGTAAGATCTATCGGGCTTCTCACTCTTAAGCTCTGATTTTGAAAATAATAAATTCTTAGTATTTTAAGTTGGAGCCTGTTTTGCCTGTGAAATAATTAATAAGGAGTTTTTTATGGTCCTTATCACAAACTTGTGAAACCTTTTAGTCTTTCATCTCCTCTGTGCGTGTGCAGGGAGGGGAGTGGGAGAGTGTGACTCT
Organism: Calyptomena viridis; assembly: GCA_013390005.1. Classification (NCBI taxonomy): domain Eukaryota; kingdom Metazoa; phylum Chordata; class Aves; order Passeriformes; family Eurylaimidae; genus Calyptomena; species Calyptomena viridis. The sequence goes on from WEIV01015463.1 coordinate 5,727, forward strand.
GTGTGTGTGTGAGTCCTTGGCATTTAGCCAGGCTCAAACCATTACACATAGTCAAGCTATTTTCACCTTTTTTTGGAGGCAACTGGATGCTGCTTTGGTCTCATAATTACTCAGGGGATTACCTAATGGGAGTCCTGGCTGACGAAAAGTTGAAGGTGTTCTGTTCTAGTAATTTACTAATCCTGATATTTCTACACTGCATTTAAAACCAACTTTAACTTGGTGTTTTCACCACATCACCTTCCTTTCAATAGAGATTAGTGAAGAAACAACTGATGGGAAAAGAAGAGAAAAAAATAACCCACATTTAGTTGGCTTTTCTTCTATCAATAATATGGTGAGGGTGATGCCTAAAATCAAAGGGGAGACAAAAACTGCAAAACAAATTAATAAAGGTGAAAAGAAGAACAGTACTTTAATGGGAGTTTCCAGGGTCCAGGAGAGAAAACAAGAGAGAGAAAGAACCAGAGAGCCCTCTGATCACATGATCCCTTTACATTATAAACTTTGAATGCCTACCCCCCTCATGTTACCCAACCACAATTCATCTTGAACCGATGTTCCCCCTATGCCCAACCAGAAACCTCCTAATTCCCTGAATCCACCTTCAGACTCCCCCTTTAGAGCTTATCTAGCAGCTCTGGGCCTCAATGTTTTGTCTTGCCACCCCTGTTATCTACAGAAAGAATGCAAACATTGCTAGGAAAGGCCTAGTAAAATCCTCTCTAAGTGAGCCTATACAAGCAAGCTAGAATTCTAGAAATATGATGAAAACCTCAAGGCATCAAGGGCTTGCTTTCTTAGAATGACCTGGAAAATGCCAGGAGACAGAAGTCATTGACATATCTACTTGCCTGCAGGTGACTTCTCCACGGAAACACAGACACTGGTGCTGTATGCAATTATGGAAAAAAGGTGGGGTAAGGCAGGGTTTGATTTTTGTGTTCCCCAGCTTGGGGTTTTATAAAAGTCTTTTTGATTTGTCTGCAGCACACGTCCTATGAGAAGCGACTAAGGGAGCTGGAGTTGTTTAGCCTGGAGAAGAGGAGGCTCAGGGGTGACCTTAATGCTCTCTACAACTACCTGAAAGGAGGTTGTAGTCAGGTGGGGGTCAGTCTCTTCTCCCAGGAAACTAGCAATAGGACAAAAGGACACAGTCTTAAGCTGCACCAGAGGAAGTTTAGGTTAGATATTAGGAAAAAATTCTTCACAGAAAGAGTGATTGGCCATTGGAATGGGCTGCCCAGAGAGGTGGTGGAGTCACCGTCCCTGGAGGTGTTTAAGGAAAGACTGGATGTGGCACTTAGTGCCATGGTCTAGCTGACAAGGGGGTGATCAGTCAAAGGTTGGACTTGATGATCTCAGAGGTCTTTTCCAACCTAAGTGATTCTGTGATACTGTTTTTAACAATTGTTTAGAACGTACAGGAATTGCTATTCAAGATTGCTGAACAAACCTCAACACTCCAAGAAGCATTGAAGCAGGTATGTTTATTAACGACGTTGTGAGACACAGGGGATCTCTCCTCCTATCGTGTCTGCCGACTGTCACTTAAACAATTCCTTATATGCTACAAAATTATGCATATTTATCACACAATCATACATATACATTAATTTTCCAGGAATAGGGTTGGTTTATGTAAATCAGTTCCAGGAATTCATTAACATAAGTCCCCTCCCAGTCTCTGTCCAGGGTCTGCCCAGGGTCCACCCTCTGGTGGTCGCTCAGTGGTCTTCTGAGGCTGAGGTAAGATGTTATCGTCACGGTGTCCTTTTCACCTCAGCCTGGTTTTCAGTGCCAACTTCCTTCTTCTCTTTTCTTCACCAACTCGCGATCATCATTTTCCTAAGAAGATTCTCCTGTTCCTCTAATACAATACAAACCTAATAAACTATGGTTACAGGTAGCAAATGTTTAACCTGTTACAAAAAAGCAGTATGGTTGACTCTTATTTCTCCTAAACAGTCAGACTTTATGATCTCAGAGGTCTTTTCCAACCTAGCTGATTCTGTGATTCTGTGATTGCTTCTTCATTAAAAGAAAAATTAAGCACTGTTTATAACTGCAAGCTCAGTTTTACATCTCTGCATATGCTTATGGTTTCAGACACTATATATGAGAGGTGGTGAGAGATACAATACTACTAGTTCTGTGGACTGAAGAAAGAACTTCATATTCTACAAAGAGATGCCACTATTTAATATTTTGCTTCAATGCTCAGCCCTGTGAGGATGTGACAGACTGGGTCAACAAGCCAAGGGTCTGGAGTCATGTGACAGAAAGGGATTGCAAAATCAACAAAAAAAACTTAAGCAAGGTCACCTCCAGTATTTTCATGGAAGCAAGGAAGTACCTACAAGGAAGGTTCCATTATGGAGAAATCCCAAAATCTCTTTCTGGGAAAGCAACATTCTGGGGTGCCTCACTGAAGTGTCCATACATTAATGCTCACAGTATGGGGAATAAACATGATGAGTTAGAGGTCTGAGATCTCTGATATTGGGATCACAGAGATGTGGTGGGATGGCTCATGACTGGAGTGTTACCATGGAGAGATACAGGCTTTTTAAGAAGGATAGGCTGGGAAAATGAGGAAGAGGAGTTGTCCTTTATATGACAGAACAGTTGGAGTGCATGGAGGTCTGCCTAGGAATAGATAATGTGCCAACTAAGAGATTATGGGTAAGGATGAAAGAAAGAATAGGTAAAAGTGGCATTATAGCGGGTATCTGCTATAGGCCACCTGACCAGGAAGAACAAGCAGATGCTGGGAGCTGCCTCATGTTCACATGCTCTGGTCCTCATGGGAGACTTCAACCAGCCCTATTTCTGCTGGAGGAACAACATAGCAGGACAGAAATAATCAGGGAGGTTCCTGAAGAGCATTGATGACAACTTCCTGATCAGCTGGCAAGGCGAGTGGCAGCAGCAGTTCTGGGCAGGCTAAGCACTAGAATGAGCTGAGCAGGGGGGTCCTCTACTCAGGAAAACCAGAGCAACAGCTGAAAGACCCATCAGGAACCCAGCAGCTCTTGTGAGCAAAGCTGACATGATGCAAGGTGTTGCCAGGGGCAACCACAGGAGATTTAAACAGCCCCAGGGAGCGCAGCAAACAGGGTGGTCAAACAGGACATGGCACATCACAAGGACATGGTGCGGCAGTTCACAAGGAAGGACACAGAGGAGGAGCCACTCCATCCTATCCATCTCTGTTTGGGCGCCAATTATTGTTTTTTTATATTATATATATTTTATATATGTGTGGGGTTCATTCGGTCTCTGCTCGGCTGTGTTTGCGGAGGGTGAAGAAATGCATGAACACTCTCTTTTGGTGCAGAATCCAATCTGATCATAAATCATTTTATTGTGATACAGCATTATTTTTTATACTATAAAATGGTTTATATTTTCCAAATGTTTATTCTTGTTAGATATCTATAACTCTAGCCATAGGTTCCCCTAAGGTCAGTCTCAAACCAATCAACTGAGGGTTAAAATGTTCACAAGGTGTCCATGCACCTTCTGCTCCAATCACAGCTGTGGTCATGCACTATTTATGTGTGTTTCCCAAACATGATGTCTTTCCCTTGTCCTGTTCTGGTGAAGGCCTATATCCAAATATGGATTTCCTTTTCTTGCATCTCCATTAGTTACAAGCCTGCCAATAACTAGACATGTTTTGGTTACAGTATCCTATTCCAAACTGCCACATTTCTGTCACAGGCTGCCTTGCTTAAGCATGTTGTTAATTCACCTAATCATGTATCCTACAAGGGGTCAACAAGAAGAAGCCTATTTTTGGCAACAAAAGTGGTGTCTACCCTTCACAACCACCGAACTGAGGCTGAAACCCAGACAGAGAGGCCACAGCCTCCTTAGGTAGATGTCTATACCCAAACAGACCTCTGAAAGGCTGAGAGAGCTACCCAAGCCTTCAGGTGCAGGGAACTCCAGAATCTGGAAGTCCCCTTGTAGCCTGAAGGCAGAGGTGGGTGCAAGTGTGCCCAGATAGACAAGTTTTCAAGGAGGTTGCCACATTGCATGAAGACTTCACCAGGCAGCGTATTATCCAGGAATCTGAGTGGGAGATTGATGCCTGGTATTATGCTCTCACACAGACAGGGCAACAGTCCTGCCTTAAGTCCTTGAAAGCTGAAAGTAAGTTAATGTAGAGACCCAGAGAAGCTGACTTTAGGTCGTGAGGTGGATTGTGGTGGCGCATCAACCCCCTCAGTCTGCACTATGATCTGAGAAATGCTCAATAGGCCTTGACGAACTGCAGTTGGACTAAGCCTCTCTTGAACTTATCAGAAACACTATCTGTTCTCAGGAAGTAGTGTTGTCTAATTTTTAACAAACAGCTTTGGAAACTTATTTTTCTTGCCTGAATAACAACCCAAGTGGAATAATATTTCTGTTGCTGAACCTTCCAGGAAAGTTACCAACTCAAACTGCAGCCAGGATGGAAAATTACTATGATTAAAGCCTATAAACAGTGGTCCAAAGTGAGACCCTTTTGAGCTCTCAATTCCCAGAAGATAAGGGGATAATGTGTATGTCTCAAACACTGATAACTGGATGGCTGTGGAACCAACCAAGAACTGTTAGTAATAACGGACAAGAATTGTTGGTAATAACCAAGGACTATTGGTATTAACATGCCGTAAGAACAAGTTTTGGCTGGAGAAGAGGGGCCAGGCAGAGATAGGGCATCACTTTTCCGTAAGAACCACAACACAGTACAGTGCAAGTGTAAGAATGAGTGGCAGGAAGTGGGCATGGACTATAAAGTGTGATTAAGAACACCAAAGACCCCCAAAGCCCTCCGACCCATCTCCCTAAAGGTCTGAAAGAATGGGCTGTGCATGATAACTAATTTACTTCAGTATGGAGAAATCAGTCCATAAAAAGGTCACCCCCAGGACCCTGGACATTTCATTGGCTGGACCAATGCAGATGGATCAACGCTTATCAGCTGAATCAAGAAGGGCTTGGTGATCTCTTCTTTATTCTCTTTTTCTCTCTTTCCTCCTCTCTTTCTTTAATCCTCTCTTTTTCTCTTTCTTTTCCTTTACAAATTTAAGATCAACAAATTTTAGGTGCTTCATTCCCCTCAAGGGTGCGTCATCACAGTTAGCAACCAACCCCGAGTTGGTAGGCTCAGCTAATTCACAGGAGAAGGGAGAATAGACTCTCATCTTTGCTCAGAGCAGGAAGAAGAGTCTTCCCTGTGCTACCAATGTGCCCCTAAAAAACAGATATGATCCTCTGGAGCTGAAAGGAGAAAAGCCTGTGATAGGTAGTCAAGATCAAGAGGAGGAGAATCCTACAAAGTTAGTACAACTGTTAGTTATTGATGACTCCTCACTGAGACACACGGAAGCATCCATTTGCCATCTGGACAATCTCTCTAGAGAGGTTTGCTGCTGTCACAAAAAATGGAAGGTTTGAACCAAGCCCTGGAAAGGGGGGAGAATTTCTCTACCCTTTTATTTTAGTTGTTTGACTGCCAGAACTCCAGGAATTCAAAACCCTTTTATTGGCCTGACCAGTCTGATAGTGTTACTTATATGAGGAACTTTCGCATATCAGATTCACTGCTCAGAGGGTCTTTCGACATCCTTTTTAATGTGAGCTTTCACTAGCAGACAGGGAGATCTCTCAGCAGATCTGACCAAAGTGCTATTTCAGTGTCAACGAAACTGTCAGAACCTTTCTATACAGATTTTACTGTAAACAGTTACAAGATAACACTTTTTATTAACATACATTGTGACAAGAAATAGAGGGTTCTTTTGATAATCATGGATGTCACGAAAAAGGGAAGGTTTAAACTAACCCTTCCAAAGGGGAAGAATTTCTCTTCCCTTATATCTTGCCTGTCAGAGTCCCAGGTAAATCAAAACCCTTTATGGCCCAATCAGTCTACAAGTGTCCCATGTGCAGAGGGACCTTCACTGTAGATTCACCAAATTGGAGGGTATATTCAATATTTTCCTGCTAGGAGGGACCTTCACCAACAGATAGGTAGATCTCTCAGCAGATCTGCCCACAGTGTTATTTTGCCGCCGATGAAATTGTTAGAATCTTTGTATAAGGATTTTTGCTAAACGGTTATAAGATGGCACTTTTTATTAAGATACATTGTGACAAAATAGATAGTGGGTTCTTTTAAAAAACTTCTCTCCCAAATTCTACCAATTCAAAGTTGCTTTATATACTATTTTTGAGGGGTTTGTTTAGAAGATTTGTGAGTTTTGCCTGACTGCTATCAATATAGTTCCGTGGAAATAATGACAGGTGTTTATTGATAGATAGCTGGCAGGGTTAAAGGTTATCCAAGTTCCATCTGGGCCTTGTGTTTCTCAGAGCATGGATGAATGTTTCCACATCTCCAGGCCTCTAGAACTCCCAGGTCTTATCAGAGTTGCA
>WEIV01015464.1:2134-25012 GCA_013390005.1 Calyptomena viridis
CTAACTTAGCGATATTATTATTATGCATTAACCCTGTGAAAAGTCAAACTTTAGCAGGAAAGTGAACTAGCTTCCCATATATTATGTGCATGAGAACTGCTCCCTTAGTGAACGTACATAGACAGAAATTAAGTTGAAAAAGTTGTGCCAATCTTGTGATAGCTTGAGGACACCCAGAAAAAAGGCGGTTGTGGTTAGAACCTGGCCTATTAAACTATCATAGACATCCTGCTCCTTTATTTGTTCAGAGAGCAATCCAACAGAAGGTCCTACACACCACCAAGACCTATCAGCCACTATACACCACACCCATACTCATCTAAGTATCTTACCAGCCAGTAATTCACCACAATGCAAAGAATCCAGGTAAACCCCAAGTCTCATATATTTAGTGTTCCAGAGAAATACAAGAAGCACTTCTCAATTGGCACACATGATCAGGAAATTACCAAATAACAAGTACAGGATGCCAATGTACTGTTTCTCATAGCAATAGAATAGACCTGCACTTTGGCTGTTGTGCATTCATGTGTCACTCATGAGCCCATGATTACAGACTGTCACAGTCTGTAGTAGAGAGGCTACTCATGAGCTCCAAACCCAAGAAGAAAGTTCATTCCAAACCAGGCTAATCAAACTTGCTTTATAACAAGGGCTGAAATCAAAGACTACACATCTATGCATCTTTTATACAAAGTAAAACTTCCATTTCTGATCAAGAAACTAGCTTCGTTTTACAATGAAAAAATAATTAACATTTAAATTTAAAATGCTGCTCACTCTGTTTTCACTTCTTTCACCTCTATCTCCCTATCAGAGTTTGTCATTATCCTTTTTACTGAATATCACATCCCAGTTCCTCTGTCTCAAATAATCTTCTGTCACACTACTCTCCTTCCCTTCAACCAGTAAAAACAACTTTCTCAGCTTTCTGGGTTGCCTCAGAAAGGTTGAGTTTCATTTCCTGTTATGTGTATTGCCACACTACAGATATATACATATAAAAACAGTAAAATAATACTACTTAACATACAGTGGTCTAAGCACGCACCTGTTGCCTAAGCAACAAATACATTAGCCTGCAAAAAACCACAACTTCATCCTCTTCATGTTAAGATATAAGGAACATACATTTCAAATTACCTAATGAAACACACTGAAGAAAAGAACACAGCAGGTACTAAATGAAAGCACAGAGTGAGAAAAAAGACAAGGCAATGCCACATTTTCCATACGAAACAAAAGCCTTACCATCCTGCTGACCCTGGAGATTCTGAGGACTTTGCATTCTCTCCTCCAGATTTGAGCTGAGGTCGGAGTTCACAGCTGACATCCTAGTTGAGTCACTCATATCGAACTCATCACTTTCTATAGAGCTTTCATCCTGCAAATGGAAAGATCCAAAGACATGTCAGAAAACATCGTACACTGCTCACCTTGTATGTGCAGTTAACTCTCCTTCCATTTGTTTCACTCACACCCGGAGTGTAGTGTAATCATTCTAAATCTTTGTGTATATAAGCAAACAAGCAGAGCACATAAAAAGAAGTAGGGGAAACACTGCATTTATGTGATATGATAATCTGACAAATGCAATTTGTTCAACTATGAGGGTACTCCATAACCACACTCTCTTAACTGTTTCCATAGTATTTTGCAAAAAAGGACTGGTAACTAGAGACCCTATAACAAGTCCTTGTTATTCAAATTTGGTTGAGGACACCTCTCTACATTCCTGCCTGAATCCTCTACTTTTCCCAAGCAAAGTCAGTAACCCTGTGAATGACCACCGTCCAAGTTTTGGATGGGATAGAGTTAATTTTCTTCTTAGTAGCTGGTACAGTGCTGCGNGTTTTATTTTTTTCTGGCTTTCTCCCCATCCCACCAGAGCAGGGAGGGAGTGAGCAGCTGCAGAGCACTTAGTTGCCAGCTGGGGTTAAACCATAACAGCTACTCACACTAAGACATTTCCAAATGGCAACTTGACCTAGTAAGAAACCATGATCAAACTTCCTTGACATGATGTCACCCTCACACTGTTACTGTGTTTAAAGAAGCATATATGAAAATTATAAAGCTTATAAAAGTACTGAGCATGGTCAAGTGACAGTCAAGGGAAAACCAAAGTAATATAATCACATGAGAATCACTGCAAATTTATTCTACACTATACATCTTTAATATGATTTATCCATCAAGTCTAATTACAGAGCATCTAAATAGGGATGATAACAGAGGGCAAAAAGTAAAAATCCTGATCATTTTATCATTTATAAAAGCAAAACAGTTTTGGACCTAGTCCAAAAAATGTTCAAATATGTTGGACTTCATCTGCTTCAGTCCTACTGAAGTTCATGCGTCCACTCATGGGTTAAAAATTAAGCATCCAAAACTCTTGCTCTGTAAACTGCTGAGGCAATGTACAAACCCAAGGTGATATATTTTCAGTAGTGACTTTGCTGAGATGGTTACTCCATTATGAAGGGAAGTATTTCAATGAACTTAGGGAAAATATGTCAAATTATTTTGTACCCCCTGAAGATCAGTTTGAAATATTTCCCCAATTAATTCTTTTACATTTTTTTAACAAAACCAGACCTGACAGGATTCTGACCATTTTTCTGGGTTGCTCACTAGAATTGACCTAGAAAAACAGCAATCTTTAGAATATGATTTAGTGTGTACATGTTGTGAACTGGTTACTATAAAGTAGCTGCTTTTTTCTTTCTGAGTGCTTGCCCTTTTAATCAGTTCCACTCCTGGGCATCAGCTTGCATGGGAATTTCTCTTGTTTTCAGAAAGCAAGTTCCGTGCAGTCACGACTCATGTTAAATTGGGATGAAGCCCTGCCAAATGCCATGCAGGAGCGAGAGTGGGCCAACACGATTATGTTCTGCACCGTCCCACCAGGACAATGACAAATAATGAAATAAACATACCTTGTTCTCAAAGACTTGTGAAAAACTAAACGGAAGACTGAGGGCTTCTCTAGCAGGCACCTGTCTTTCTTGCCCTACATAAGGTAGGAGCACCTCAGTTACAGCAGCAATGAACACTCAAACACTGCCCTCACAGAAGAACCGTGCTGCCCACTAGTCTCCGGCCACAGAAGGACAAGGACAGGGCACATGCAAGCTGGTTCTGAGGTTTAGGGAAAATGCACACTGCTTCTTCACAGAGGAATATGAGAAAACAAACGCCCCCAGACCTTCTGGAATGCTGTGTCTCTATTAAAACACAGGGGTATTTCTCATTGAATCCTGCCAGAACCAGCAAGCAGCAGTTTACATTTTTCAATTCTGAGGTTAGGCAATTTGCATGGGCTCCGAGAAAGTGAGCCCTGGCTGACACCTGCATAGATATAAAACAACACACACAGGCAGCCTCTGTTTGCCTACAGCACTCCGTGGAATGTCTTCACCTCACTTCCCAAACTGTGTAAACATGTCTCTGAATCTGCATGGACACATGGGCCTAGGAAGAAAAGCTGAGAACCACTGGCATCCCTATATCAGCTGCAGCACGGTTCTACATTCCCACACAGTGATGAGTTCTCCTTTTAGATTAAACCTGTTTCCCTTTCATCGATGGCTTCAGCTTAAAAATATTGAATTGAGGATGAGAGAATTATGAGGCTTTCAGTCATTGTGCTAGCTAGTTGTGGGACCCAAGTTTACTCCCATCTCAGTTCTACCCCCTACACAAAAATACAGATATGACTGATGAAACCTTGGAAACAGAGCTTTCCTACAAACCCAAGTATGTTTTTTAAGTACATGAAGTAGTTTGAACCAGAAATCCTGCTGCTTTGTACTACAAAATTTTCACTGCCATTTTGTTCTCAGGGCAACAAATGTATGGGCCAGGGAAAAAAAAAAAAAAACCCTGGCAAAACTCTGCTTTGAGAAAAGACACAAGGATTATCTTGAGAACTTTCCTTGTGCCCTGGAAAAGACATTATTCCTAATATATATAAAAATTACTTTCATAAATCTAGTGCTGCAGGCATTTCATACACAGTAACACCAGAGCTGCAAAACTGAGCTGGGCAGAGGATCACCAAGCAATGGTATTCCTGCTGCCTCCATATCATTGCCACTGGTTTGTCTACAAGAAAACTGGTTTAACAAAAATTTCAGTCATCAGACCAGAAAGATTATACCAAAACGTTCAAGCTGTAGAAGCACTGTGGCAGATGGCTGTGATCCAGCATAAGTGTGTGACCTGGTTGTGGAATTAGCAATTCTCAAAGGGAAGAATTGAAAAAAGCAAAAAATCATAGAAGTCCAAACTCTACTTCAGGAATAAAGCCTCTTCTCCCCTGCTACTTCAAACGCTGCTGTCAGACCCATGAAAAGGGGCAGCATACAATTGGAAGATTTGATAGGAGGGAAAGATGACCAAGGCATATTTGCACACAAAGAGCTTTGAGTTGAGGATCTCTTCCTACACCCTCCAAAACTAAATAAAAAAGGCAAAAGCAAAACAAGGATCCTGATATTTCTAGAAGAGTGATGAAATCCTCGTTCTATGGACTGTTGAATGATTCATGAAGTCTCTACCAATAGTCTGTGTCTACTTACTAGGAAAACAAACCTGGCTGACTTCACAGAAGTTGAGAGTCAGTCAGGGTCTTGACATAATTCTGCTGCTAAAGTTGTTTTTGAAGGTTTTATTTATTAAAAAAATCTTGTAGTCAGGCAGAAAGAATGCAGAACTGCTTTTCGGCTGGCACACAGCTGAGCTTCTGTTTGGCAGCTCAAATGGTAAATGAACAAATTTCTAGGAAAATGAGGTTATTAAAAATAATTTGGCAGGTGCCATTCAATTGATGAAACACTTATTGAGATCTGAAAAAAAACTGAGTAAATCAGAGAAAGAAAATAATTTTTTAGAACTCCAATTCTCTCTGAAGAAGCTTGATTCTCAGTCTGCTTCCCTCCTTTTTTCTAGCTTTTCACTCAAAATTTCGAAAGTAACACCTACTCTTAAATCTTAAAGATTTGAACAGAAAACCAAACTTAAAAGATTTCAGGTTTTACCTCATCTTGCTGTGAATTTAGTAGCTGCAGCTTCATGTGTTTCATGTAAGCCATAGTAATAGGCATGTTGTAATCAATCATACTGGTCACCAAAGTTGGAGGTTTTCCATTATCTGCAATAAAAACAGTTATTATGCATTATATGTTAATCGTGGAGGCTTCATCAGCCTTCTCTGCAGTCAAAGTCAGACCGTTATGGCATTTAGTTCTAACTTTGGCATTTTCAATCCATTGTAGGTTGTACAGATGGAAAAGGAAAAATAAGTTCAAATCCTAAAAAGCAATGTGTTCTTCTACTCTAAGTGACCACAGCACATAGACTCTTATCTACTTATGCTTAAGCCTCCATATAAACATTTCTATTAAAAAAAATAAATTATTTCCTCCAGATAAAATCATCTTTCTATCTAGGGTGTATATGGTATTACATTCCATCCTTAAGTGAAAGCAGAAGATTCACTACCTTCCAGCTTAAGTAAACGAGATGATCTGACTTATTGAACTGTTCCAGTCTACCAAATTTTTATGAACCCTCACTTAAGCTAGGAAAATATAAAAGGGTATTAGAAATAAAATTACTTTACATCCCACTATTTGACTCTAAAACTACCTTTATGATCCGCTCCATCTGGGTTTAAATGCATTCTTTTCTGGCACTCTGAGCAGCTCATTAGAAATCGTGTCACCGCTTCTCTTGGTAGGAAGGCATAGGTCTCTGAAATCTGAAATGAATAACAAAATATAGGTGTTATTATATAAGCTGATTGAACATGATTTAACAGAACCAATCATCATATTTCCAAATAAGGCATATTATCTTTTAATGCCAAGAAGCACAATGAAACCATGTTCTGCATACTATGTAGGATTTCAAGAAGCATCTATCTAATCTGCCTACTTATCACCTAATGGCTCCTAACAGTTGGTACTGAACAAAATTCCACTTATATCAAAAGGGCCGTTGTTTTGTTTACAGTTCTTTTCAAATTCTTTTCAGCAAAAAGATTCATACATAACAGCCATCCTATTGTGGAATGGTTCTAAAAAAAGTTGAAAAGAGATTTTTTTTTACAACCAATGCCAAAAGAAGAAAGAGCCTGGCTTATGTGCTCTATATATATTTCTATTGTAACAATTCATAGACAGATACAGCACTTGGTGTATTAGCAGCAATGACAGTTTCTTTACTATTTTAACTTTGTATTTAAATGTTTTGTGAAAATATTCTTGGAAAACCTGTGATTTTATACTATGGAGTAAATATGCTATTTTTACTAATAGCTACAGAATCTGGGAATTAATTAATTTCACAGACTCTGTTTTACCTGGAAATATCTTGAAACAACAGATTTTACTTCTTTCCTGGTTTCAACATTAACATTTTTTCCAATCACATACTCACAAGCAGTCATCAGAGATTTTTTTTCTTTCTTTTTAGAAGGGGGAGAGGAGTAAGCAGTTATTGCTGGTTTTAAAGATTGCATTCCCTCACCACCAAGGATGCATATATCTTTATAGTCATTTTGCCTTGTCGAAAATGTCCAAGCTGAAAACGACCTAACAGCACACTCTCGGATCACAGAGAACTACATCTCCTACTGGCTCCTTTAAGTGTATGGTCAGCAGATCAAGAAAAGTTATCCCTCTCTACTCAATGCTGGTAAGAAAGCAACTGGAATAATGTGCCCAGGTTTTCCCTCATGGTTCACAGTTCACCTCCGCACCTCAAGAAGGCCGCTGAGAGGCAGGAGAGGGCTCTGCAGCAGGCTGCCATGGCAGCTGGAACTAAAGGAAGCCTTGAATGAAAGCCTGAGGGAGCTGCATTTGTTTCCTGTAGCTTATGAGGCTGAGAAAGATCTAATGATAACCCACAACGGGTTATCATTAGCCTGAACAGCCTGAAGGGGAGTTAAGAAACTGTAGAGAAACTGTAGAGAAAAACTCCTCAGCGTGTATAACCAGGGACAACAACAACTGCAACTTGGGACACTCAAACCAGACATCAGCAGAAAATTCTACACTATAGTGCATCATAACAGCTTTACCAAATGGGTGAAGTTGGGTGACAATGTCCAAACTCAGATGTTTTCAAGTCAATATAAGGCAAAGGGCATGACCCTTCTGTAATTCATTATATATGTTGATGTATATACACTAAACAGTGCAAGTGTTGTAAGGAATCTTTAGTCTTTCTTTTCCCAGCTAAGGTGGTTATTTTGCCATGAAGGTAATCCTTAAAGAAAGACAAAGTCCCAGCAAGAGAGATTAAGAGAGTCAATTGATAATCTGCTCATACTCCATTACTGCAAAACCTACAGCAGGATTTGATTTCCTATCAAGCACTAGGCTGATGCAAGTCTCTGCAGAAGGATAGAAATGGCGTGCATGAAAGTGCAGCCACAGAAAGAACGAGGTAATTTTCTTTAACTGGATGTAAATGGGATTATATAGTGTCAAAATCAGTCCTGCTCCTCAAAAGGGTGCTAAGATTGGGAGGAATGGTCAGTTTTAACTCTCTTACACTCTTCCATTCTACTTGTCATCTACTTAGCCTCTGTTGAAAATTAGCCTTCCTAAAACTCCATGGACCAAATTTATTAGTGATAGTATTTTGGAAAATAGGTGGAGTTTAAATTAGTGTTTGTTGAGGTGACCTGTCATGGCAATACATGGAAATGATGTGTTATAAAATTGGGATGCAAACTATACCATCATATTTATAATATTGTTGGTTAGGCTGATTATCGTTGTTTTCTTACATAACAGAAATCTTATTTTGGGGGTGATAAGGGGATTAGTACAAAAGCAAAAATTGTTCTGTGATTAAAATTGGCAGAGATATTTTTTGGGCGTGAAACAATTTATCTGAAAATGAAACTAAATGAAGCCACTTCTGAATGAGAGATCCTAATAAAAAACACATTTTCAGATTATTTTTTCCTGTTTTTTATACAACAGAACAGATGCTTATTTACCTTTCTAAATATGAAAACAGTGGTTATACTCATGCTTTATGGAATCTAAAAAAAAGAACTTAAAATCAGCAGGAATTTAGCATTAAGAAAATTGATAAGTGCACATATGCAGCAAACTCTCTCTTATAACATTTAATACATTTAGCACTGTATTGAAATTAATGGAGCTTACTCGTGGATTCATTAGTTGCCTGCATTTAATAGGAACGCTCCATTTATTCTAATCAAGCATCTCTGTCAAAATTCCAGTTCTGCTCAAACAAAATGAAAATCCTCCATGGAAAGCAAGTGAGCTAAGGCCCAGATTTGATAGGTATGCTCCACTGACTATTAAGGAACTGGGTTTTATAACTAAATTTGTCCACAGAGCAGATGCTCGTGTCTCCAACCTCCCACTGCAACACAGTTTTAAGGATGCCCTTCCCTAAATAACACCAGATTTCACCAACTTCCTCCCGTTTACTTTGTAATTTGAATCAATCACTCACATTCCTAGACTTCAGCCTATATAAATTGGCATAACACAATAGGAATGGCATTAAAAGAGATACAAAGGGGACATAACCCACAGCTTCTCTTATTCTTGTTGCCTGAATATACAGAAAAAAAGCTCTTTCCAATTTTCAATGCCAGAAAGTTTACAAATTGCCTTCCTTCAGCCCCCTGCAATTTCATGTCCCCAACAGTGCAGACTCTTGTTTGCCTTTCTCACTAAACAGGGGTACATCTACTTTTTAAGATCCAGATATCCACTTGCTTGCTCTGGCCATGCTCCAAACCAGCTGTAGTCAGGAAGCTCTCTAAAAATTAGCACAAATCTGAAAAACAAATCCTGTATTTCACCTCTCAGCAGAGTTTACCAGCTTGTGCACAAGAGCGGACTGATGTAGTCTATGAAGCTGGTTTGCATATGAGTATTTCAGAGCACAGCCTGAAGGCCTACGACACTTTCTAAGTAACTATACAGAAATATTCGAGTGGTCTGACTTCCTAATTTAATCAGGAAAAATTGTTTCTGTCCTCTATTTCATCTGAAAGAATACAGTAATGACTCAGTCCTTACTGATGCTGTATACTCTCACTGCCTCCAGCAGCTGGGCTCCTAGCCGCCTTCTCAAGGCTACTAGCTACACAAAATATATGGCCAGACCATCTTATTATAAGCATACTTTTTTCAAATGTGAAGCTCTAGAAGTATCCTTATGGGATTCCTTATTCTTACCAGTGCATTTTTTTGTGCAAAAATGTATCTTCTGCTGCTTGTAGAGATGTGTTATCTTGTAACTGGATGCATTCTGTATCATGGAGAAATCAGAAAAGAAGCTGATTCTCGCAGATTGGTGTTTAGGTTTTGTGTACTAGGTATATCTCTTACAGCCAAATGCTTTCTACATTGTAAAGGGAAAATACGTATAAATAAGAAATTAGACATTTGGAGCATTAAGAAAAGACTGCAAAAATCATACAGGGCTTGTTTTAGCCTCAGAAATGATGAGATAAGAAGCAAACATTTAAAAACAATACGGTCCATGCACATGTATGTTTATTTTGTTTTAACTCTGAACTGAGAGGAAAAGGAGTTGACTTCAGTGACTTCAGAGTCAAAACTTTTATGATCTTCTTTCACCATTCAGAAAAGATCTATGATATAACAGATTTTGACATGTATGAACCCATCCAAAACATCTCCCAGCAGTGAAGGCCTTTCTAGACCTGTTTACTGGATTCCATGAAGAGCACAAGGCAAATAATCCACTACCTGAGCATGTAATCTGATTTACATTGGAGCTAAGCAACGCATGCCCTAATTGTCTGTGAGAAGCCTATTGCACTCCTACTACATCAATGCAAGCAGAGAAAATGGGCAAAGTCTCCTTTATGCTCTCCAATATTCAGATGATTTAAGTGCAGGATGTTGTGATGATGCAGACTTCAGAGCTACATTTTTATTTGGAAAATTAACAAGTCCTAAACTGAAAGGCAAATTTTAGGACACATATGGCAGAACAGGAAAGACAAGTGTGAGGAGAGGGAGTGAAATTTTGCAAGTGAACCTATTAACCCCTAAAGAATTTACATAGAAAATGTATGTGTAGTCTGGAAAGACATGTCAGAATAGCGATTCTCTGTGTGTGTGTGTTTTTTTAACTAAAGAGGGTAAGGGCAGAAAGATGATCCAAAGAAGACTTGCAACAGAAAGAGAGAGACAGGAAAAGATAGTGAAGAGGATAATCTGTCCTGGGTCCATAGCCACCAAGCCAGCTGGCAGAAATTGGACAGAAGAGAGAGCCAGCCAAGAAAAGTCCTCTCCTTTCCTTAGCAAGAGGTCATAATAGAAGGTTGACATAAAAAAGCAGATCTATATACCCCCAGGAGTTTTATTGAGAGCTCACTACCATGCTATACTAGGGAAAATGCTTTTCCTTCCATCATATCCTAAACTTGCACTTCACATTTCTCTTCCCTTCCCTGCGCATATAGCAGAAGTCGTTTTCTGTGAGAAGCAATGGAAAACACCTGCTAGTGCAACAACTGCCAGGACACTCAATACTCCCCCTTTACAATGCAAGAACAAGCCCATGGAGTAAAAGTGCACAGGGCTTGGCTGTTTCACCATGCACACGAGAATGGTGTGGACACAAGAATTTACGCATGTTAAGGCCCTGCATAAACCTCGAAGTCTTCCCATTCCCCAGGAATAAGATCTGCCCTGTACAGAAACCAACAACCCCAAACCTGCCCTAGCACTGTTTGATCAGGAAGGAGATGATGTTATTTCATGGTGTGATCTGTCAAAAAATTCTTCTCCAAGGAAAATGCAATGACTGTGATGCTCAGAGAGAACTCACAAGCTCATTCCTGTTTTGGGAGGGAAAAGGAGTGAACCCATGTTTCACAATCTGAGGAAGGTTCTTCTGAGGATGATAAGAAAAAGGGAAGCTACTCAAAAGACTGATCCCAAGTCGAGAAATATTTATTACTGCAACAGCTGGATGAAGTACACAACCACAGATATTGCCTCGCATCCAAAAAAATTCCTGTTATGCCTCAGATACTATATATGTATATACTACGTACCTGATGAGAGTCTTGCCTCAAGCTACTTTCTCTTGACACATCAGTATCTCCCCCATGTTTTACAGGCCTGCTTCTCTTCCAGCTCATCAGCCCAGTGGCTCTTTTTTCAATCATGGAGTGGGAGCCTTAACAACTGATCCATTTCTCCTTCTCAGATATCACAACTCTCACTCACAAGTCACGTTCACTGCTGTAACATTTCAAGGCTTTACACAGTGACTATGCAGGCTCAACAGGCAAGTATTAGATCATCCTTCACAGGTAAATATATTCAAGTAAATATGTACATAGAATTAAAGCTGCTTCAGGTAGCTATGAGACTTTCATAAACAGTTCTCAGCTACATGATGCACTTAGTCATAGGAAAATTTGTCCAGATATAACATAGAAAGGTGTGGCACCTACTCGATTGTTTAAATGAATGAAAATCTAATACCCTTTTTTAAGAATATTAAACAAACTAAGGAAAATAAAACGTATTCTGAAATATAGGGCTTGATCACTAAATCTGGCCTAACTGTATCCATATCTGGATCTGAGAGGTAGCACAAACGTTTACATCTTCAGTCTCATCACAGATCATTTGACTTTCTTAAAGAATGTAATAAGGCAATTTTTTCTTCCTGGTTTGCACTGAATCACAGAGAGCTCTCCTGACAGCTTGAGCTTGTTGCATTATGCTGCTACTGTAGTCACAACTTTTGTCAGTTACTTCCACCTGATATATCCCTCAGTATTCATGTTTAAATTGTAGACACAGTTGAATACTTTAATTAAGAAATGTAGTTCTACAAAGGCACAGAAAGTCTGCTATGCACTTGTTGCATGCCTTTCCTGATACACCAGATGGATTGTTTTCCTGAACACTTCTCTCCCATGCACCCCCACCCTCAGTTTGATGCCACAGTTCTTCTTTCAGGGTGGGATGCCTACAAAAAAATAACTCAGAAGAGAGAGTAAAAAGTACTATCCCAAAGCAACACAGTTCCTCTTGGACACTGAGCTGTAGCAGCAACTGCTAGCAGAGATACTCCTATGAGAACCCTTGATACTTTCTCCTGACCAAACTCCCTGCATCAGCACATATCACCTCCAACAGAGCCTGGCAGGGGACCCAGAGGGGAATACAGGACAAGGAAGGACCCATTTGGGTACTTCTGCTTTCCTTGGCCCCAAGGAACATGTTCTTTACACCTTCCACATCTTCCTAGTCACCTGTGCCCCTGCTGAGCAACTGCCTTGGCTAGGCCTTGTGTCACATATCCTGCCTTTGTGAGGGAATTATCTGCCATATCAGGGCCCTCAACATTTTCTGTTTGTTAACTTCCCTGGGAATCAGGAAAATAACTGAGACTGTAAGCATCATATTAATTATTCCTTCAATTTGGCATATGCTGGATATGATTTAAAGTTCTTGGTTTCATTTTATACATATAAGTCATGTCTGGTGTTTTGCTGGTGTAGATCTACCTACAGTTATGCTGGCAAGGAACACAGCCCATCAATCTTACCTTGTACACAAGTCAGGCACCTGAAACAAGCATGAAACCTTCCAGTTAAATAGGACACTCACTCTCCCACATCATGTACACAGACTTTATATAATTCCCTTCTGATGTTTTAGTGTGCAGAGGGGAAAAGAATGGGACCTTATTCTAAACTTAAATATTGAAGAAAAGATACTTTCCCAATTTATTCATAGGGTTTGTGCCAAAAATCCCAAAGTTTGAGCTAGGTACATTGCTGCCCCAATTAAAATATAAAGGCTCCCTTTCCAATACACTGCTCTTTTAGAGGTACAAACTACCCCATCCTATTTATCTTCCTGCTCAGCACCACTGTAGAAAGTCCCACACAAATCAATCAGTTGTAAAAATGCCATTTATTTCCACACAGTTAACATAAACAATGCAGTGCAGATTATAGATTCACTAATTGAGATTTTAAGCTGTTCTGAACACACTTTCAGAGAGTAATACCAATGTACATTAGCACTCCAGCACACCCAGGGTGACTCTATCAAAAATTAAAAAGACTCTAGTTATTCTAAGTTTGTTACTCTATATAAATGCAAACATTAGTTAATTAAGTCACGTTTGACAATTTCATTACCCTTCCAATCATGCTTGAGCATTACTCAAAATTTTGAGTGTAGCAGTTTCACTACTGAAAATAGAGACTCACACATATATAAATGAATTAATTACATGAAATCAATACATTGCAATTCTTAGGGCTGTGCTATTAATTTTTCAGAAATACGTAGGTACTGAAAATCCATGACAGTATTTATGAACTTCAGGATTTAGAAATTTTGTAACAAATTTGTGGTGGTTCTCTCTCCATAATTTATCTGTTAAAATGTTTTAGTTATCCTGTCAGAGAGCAGGAGCAATGTGACCATCACATGCCAGGAGTTATGAATAACAAACAACAGTTGTAGCATACAGTTTGTGAACCATTTCTTCTGTAAAAATTCTTCACTCTAACTATTTGGTGAATACTTATGCATGATAAATACCTGCAGAGATGATTCATTTTTGACATGCGAATAAAGAAACAAGACTAAATGGATCTCGTTCCAAATTCACTTAATAAAATTAAACCCTGCCAAAGTACTTCAGTTTGATTTATAAAGCTTTTAGAGTATAATGTCTTGTGAGATTTACCCAAGATACTCCCTTTTTCCTCCTTACAGTGCCACAGAGAAGGTAGATACTACACAGAACAGACTGACACTACAGCTTTTCATTTTTAGTAAAGGCATTTTCACAGACAGGTCCAGTAAAGGAGCATGCATTTCCCTAGATGGTCTGGTAGAATTTGAGGCCTGTTTACTTAACCTAATTCTTATGTCAGGATAGAGAGCAAGAATTGAAATTAGTTTCTTCTGAAGTCTTTTTTCCACTTTTCAGTCCATGGAAGTCTTTCAAAATTACGTATGTGAATCCTGTCACTGGGAAATATGCCTCAATGCCCTTAATAATTCAATGCCCTTAATGCAATGAAATGAATGCACAAGTATTGCAGACTCTGATAATGACACAAACTTATACTTGGGCATCCTCAATGATGCAACAGGCTCATGTCTCAATTGCAGGATAAGTTGACATCAAGTGAAACTACTAGATCTGCACAAATAGTTCCCCTCACTGAAAATACACTAGTTGTTTTTTCATGCTGTTCACAATAGACAAATTTCTTATATGACCTGCGATCATGGGATTCTTACAGTAGTAAATATTATACTTGGCATATATTTATAGGATGATGACTTGAAGTATTGTATTTATAGTTGGTGGCATTCCTTATAGTTGCATATTATTCTACAAAGTTTGTGACCTACACCGTTGAACAGCTTACTGAAGAAAAACAAAATAGGAAGAAATGTCAATGAAAAATATTACTTTTCTAATGCTTCCTAAAAGAGTAAGTATCAAAATGGCCAAGGTGCCAAATGAAAATTAATTTAGACAGTTTGCATTTGTTCACCCTGAAATAACACTCCAAGCCTTACAAAAGCACACCCAGATGAAAGATGTCTTCATATATCTATCTTAAGGTCAGTACCACTGGGAATAAATTATAAGAAACTTTGCCAAGACCTTATCCCACAACAAAGCATCTCAAATAGCCTATAAATAAAATATCTGTGAAGGGATTCAGATACATAGAAAAGATTGTTATATAGGTGAAAAAGAACAGTAATGGGAAAATAGCTATTTCTTACAGCCAAAATTGAATCAGAACCTTAGGGTTCCCCTACATTTTGGTGACCTCTGATGAAAAACAGCTGACACAACTGCAGATTGTTTTTAAGATGAAGAACATAGTATTCAGGGTGATAAGTCACCTGAGGGCCCTGTGCACAGCTCCTTGCCAAACTTGTCCCACTGGGACTGTGGGAAGAGGTGCCTTGGATGCCCTGCACCCCGGCCAGGGTGTGACAGGCTGTGTGACAGGCCCTGGCTGGGCGCCCCTTCCCTGACACCCTGGGGGAGCCCCTCAACGCTTCAGCAACTGGAAACAGCTGGTGCATCAGGATCAACCCCTGAGTGTGCCTGGCACTATTACAGCCCTGCACATGGAAGGTTGACTATCCAAATCCAGCCAAGAACATACATTCTAAGCACCAACAGGAAGTGCAGCAAATGTTTCATTAGTTCTCCATAAAAAAATAAATTGTTATATTTGTGTCACTAACCGCAAAGCTATTTATAGCTATTTTAAGGCAGTGACTCAGCTGATTAGGTCAAGCAACAATATGCAATTAAAAACCTTATTTCTATCTACTCAGCCAGTTTATGCAGGTGTGAGAGCTGCCCTCTCAAAACTTTCCTTATTATACCTAGTAGCTTTCCAGCACTTTGCATTTAGGACATTTACAAGTTTTCATACCATTAAAATACTAGTTATACTTAGTCTACAGCATAAACTATAAGCCAAGTTCATTCATATGCTGAAATACAGCAACTCTTTTAGACAAGCTGTGGCAATACCTTCTAAGTCTTCTTCCACACTTCATCCATTTAATAACACTTAATTAATGCAGAAATATTAGAGAATTGTGAAATCATTATAGAAATAATAAATTCTCTTCCTGTACCAATGAAACAATCTCTATTGAAGTCAATGGGTCTGGCCCCTGTTACACAGAAAATGTGATTTCTAAACTGTATGTTTTCATGCATTACTGGAAGATCTCTAAAATCAATTTGAGGGTGAGGGTTGAAGTACCAATCCAGTTGGAAAAAAAAAACAAGCCTGAATAGTTCACATTTCTAGAGACTCATGTTCACTTTCAGTCGGTTTTTTTTACTTACTGCTTTATACGTTCTCTTTTGTCCAGCATGTTTTCTGATTTGTTCTCCATTAGGCCCAGTTTCAACATGCATGGAATAGATAATGTCAAAGAAATCTTCTACAACAGCCACCCGCCGTAAAGACAGCTTCTCATCTACTCCTACTCCATCCTGAAATGAAAAGAAAAAAAAAGAGAACAGAAAAAGTAAGGGAGACAAGATGAATAGATAAATTATGATAACCATGGGACACATTCACCTTTTTTAGCAGTGAGTTTAAGACCCTTCCTTTGGGATTGTAAGGTCATCCACCCTGCAAATGACAGACACAATATTGTAGGAAAGCTATATGATCAGAAGGATCACATCGACCCTTGCAAGCAGTCTATTTTGCCAAGCTAAGGCATTTAGCCTGTTGACAGGAAGCTATCTTCCACTCCAGTATTTAAAAACCAAAACGAATCTGTGCTTCTTTCTCCAATTGTACTAACAAGATTCAATGGCAGGAGCAGTCCCAAACACATGGCACAAAAATGCATCATGGCACAAAAATGCATTATGTGGTTTTTAGTAAGAACGCAACAGCTCTTTTATCCTCTAATTCCCTTCTCAGTAAATCTGTGCCTAGAATTTCATAAAGGTATTTAATAAAAGGTTTTAATTCACAGAACTGACTGTAATTATATAGATTATTATATAAGTAAATATTATNGAAAGATGACACAAACAATTTAACCCCGAAAAAACTGCTTGAAGACATACTACACGAAGACACATCACAAAATGAGGAAAAGAAAGGGGTGATTTAAAATTTGCTATTTTGCACACAGACGTTCGGCTGGAGGAAGTGACAGAAAAGTGAGGACACCTACCATCTGATTTTCAAAAGTGATAGTGCACTATTTTCAAATAGTGATAGTGGTAGCTAAAGATTTCTAAACAGAAGTAGTCCCCAGTGTCTCTGAAATTGACCAGTGCAGTTCAGTTCCCACCTTTTTAATAGGACCATCCATACAAGGTTTTATTTGTTTTACAGCTGCCTACAGACTCAGTTCTAAAGAAGGGGCAGGAACTGGGACTCTTGTTTTTCCAGAATAGACATCTATCAAGCAAGCTGCATTTTATAATACAACAACAGTATATGAAGAATAAAATGGCCAACTCACTTGTACTCCAACACTGTATTTGAATTTAGATCTCTAGAAGCAGCAGTGTAACCTAAAATTTACTGTGCATTTTAAGCAATAAGGGTGCTCCAAACTCAATACATTTGATAATATCATTACTGCTGCTGTAATTCATGCCATGGCAAAACCGATTTACACTGACACTTTCATGACAGAACACATGCAATTATTGCTGCAGTCACCAAATAAAGACAAAAGATGAGAAAGGAAAAGGTAATAATTGTGTATGACTCCCAGTTGCTGTCCCCCTGCTCATAACTTCTAGCTAACCCATTCCACTAAGTTTCCTGGATGTGGAAAAACATGCTTCATTTATCACACTGCTCCTATTTTTATTCCAGATTACTTATTATAATTCTTCACATATTTCAAGAAAAGAACCCAAATAAACCCAGTGGCTCCAAAGAACCCCCCAGGGTGACACAGAGGAGCTCTGACATGTTCTTAGTAGCAATGGAAAAAATGTCACTGACTTCATAGTGTAACTATCTAAATGTGCATTACTCCAAATGATAGCGGGTTAGGAGGTGTTGATACACTACCAGCCAGGTTTTATCCTGTCCTGCTCCACTATGCCCAACCTTCTTCAGAGAGATCCCTGCCCAACACTAAGCGGTGTCTTCCATCTATACATCAGGTTGTGCTCTTTACCTCCAGGAGAGAGCTGGACCAGGGCAAAACCCCAGCACATGTGTGATGAGAGGACTGCCACACTCCATCACCAGATGGAAGTGACAGTGTTGAGGATTCAGGGTGGAGGAAAATAAGGAATTTGCAGTGCAATCTCCGCCACAGGTTAAAGCCTCAGAGAGATCAGCTGGGAACAGTTGCTCTGAGAAAGCAGAGAGGCTCCCAGCCCATGATCAGTCACTAAAATTTCACTAATCACCAGCTCAAAAACTTTGTGACATTGTGGCAGGTTTTGGTATAAGCATAATTATAAATTTGCTTGGTACAACTCACCATCGTTGCCTGCTATTTCAAAAAAAACTGCTTTAGAGATGGGGCCAACATAAAATTCAGATCTTTACATCTTTAATCTTTAGAGGAATTCACATGTGAGTGCTGTAGGAGGGCTCGTCTTCAATCACTATTTTCTCACCACCCAAACAGCACAGTGGGATCCCTAATGCTTTCAAACACCCTTATTATGACAACAGTGTTATCTCACAACACTCTCCAAACACTCAGAAGTTTATAGTGTTGATTAACTGATAAAGATTTAATCTGTTTATTACTAATAAATTTTGTTTTATGAAATTTCCTACGAGGAAGCTCTTTTTTTAATTAAATTTAATTATGCATTACAATAATATTAATTTAAAATCTGAGAAGCCACCTCATCAGAGCTGGCACATGCAAACATTACAAATATATTCAAAGAAGGAACTTGAAAATTAAACTCATTTTGCTGGTTTTGGTGACCACAGTGCGAAGTACTTTTATCTAATGGTCCTCCTACTTCGCTCCCCAAACATGAACACCCAAAGTTAGGCAGGTATGATGTGGGGGTTCTCTTGAAGCTGCATTTCTCCATGCAGCTGAATAAAACAGTCAGCAACGCTACTACTTCTAACAATACACAGAAGTAAAATCTGTATGCATTCTCTGTCATGACTCCTAATTGCATTGCCAGAAAATGAATACAAACTTTCCAGACCTTGTCAGTCAAAAAGGCTAGGAAAAAAATGGTTTACATGGAGTGAAAGCTGCTCCAGGGAAAGACAGTACTATTATTTAATATCTACACCTGTGACTTCACCATAACTTTATCTGGTAGGGCCTGGACACAACAGAGTTGGGCTTCATCCTGCTTGGTGCTGCCTAAGGTAATAAGTGAAACCTAAGTTTCAGAATGCCTGCAGTGCTGCAGAAGGTGCTGAGTTGCTGTGAGTAAACAGTTAACCTGGCAACATACAATGTTGTGCAGAGACGTAATCCTCAACTGCAGAAACAATACACTAGATGAGTAACTTGAATAAGGTAGATACTTAGTGACACTTCCAACATCCCTCACTGACATCCCAGTAAGTAAAAAGCGGGGCAAATGATACAGCCCCAAATCTCCATCTAAACCACGAAGTCTCTGAAGTGGACACAGTTGTATCAGGCTTTCCTGCCATATGCCATTACACTACACTTTTATCCTGAAATTGCTATTTGATAAAGGCATTAACAAAGAAGCTCTTCTTTATAAGCTGGCTTTGGGTAAAAATTTTCACAGTGCCTAAGGGGACATTTTTTTTAGCCTCAACTAAGGATAAAAAAAACGAATGAGAGAATACATGGTAATGCTATTCCCATGACTGAAAGGCTATGAAATGTCCACAAGGGACAGGACAAGTAATAGGCTTAAACCACAGCACAGGAGATTTACATTAGACATTTGGAAAAACGTACTATTGATGTGGATAGTTGAGTATAGTAATAGTTTGCCTGGGGAGGTTGTGGGATGTATGTCACAGGAGGATTTTGAGACCAGGTTAGGCAAATATCTGTCAGTGATAGTTGAGTAAATCGTGTCTTGGACAGACAAGATATTAATTGAGTTCCTTCTTGATAACTCTAGGACTGAGAAGCTTAAATAACACTTTCAAAGTGACTTGGACACTAACAACTCTGGAACAGCAAGGAGGATATTTATAAATCACTGAGGTATTTTTAGGACTTTTATTCAGCATGGCAAGAGTCCAAGCCTCACTTTCAAAAATGAGTTACGAATGGAAGCCTCATGGAATGTTTTGCTTCAAACATTGGACTTAAGACTCTCTAAATCTTTTAGGCTGAGTTTCATCCCACTCATTTCAGCCATCACTGAGGTTTGCCACGCTCCTGTCCTAAACCTGTTGTCTTTGAT
The DNA here is from genome assembly GCA_013390005.1 of Calyptomena viridis. NCBI lineage: Eukaryota > Metazoa > Chordata > Aves > Passeriformes > Eurylaimidae > Calyptomena > Calyptomena viridis. The sequence continues at coordinate 22,076 of WEIV01015464.1, forward strand.
ACCTCTTTGGCCAGTCATGTGACAGACCCTGACAAAATACAATTCATCCTTACAGCTGCTGGAGTGGTTTCAATCTCTACCAGTGAGATGTAACTTAATTCTACTCTCTGCATCCCATGTTTTCCTCTTTACTCTTATTTTCATGTATATCCAGAGATCTTCCTATGTTCTTAGAATACAAATAAAAAGATGTTTCCTTTAATTTTCAGCCCTACAAAATCCATTTGCACTCTGAGATTAAAGTTGTTTGCTTGTTTGTTTTTAGATATCTACACAAAGAATAGATCTCTGAATAGAGGCAAATTTTACAGAGTTGTGCACCTTTCAGAAGGTGCTAAGGATCCCTTTGAACAAGGATGCTTGAAGAGACAGGCAGTCTCTTTTATTGAGGTGGAATCTACAGGGCTTGTGGGAGTAAAGAAGGGAAGAAAGTTTGCCAGTAAATTGAATAGATAAAACTCTTAAGACAGCAAAAAGATCTATTAAATGAAAGGTTGTCATTTTTATAGTTACTTTGCAGAGGAGAAAAAAATTCAATACAAGCCTTTAAAATTAATGCCACTGAAACAAAAGTCCTTGTAATTCCTTGCTTGAGAATACCTGCTCCATCTCATNGTATCAGACCTTGAATTTCCCTGAACCGGAAGCAAAGTCTTTTGCTAACTGAAGCTCCATCCTCTGAATGAACAAAAAGTTTGGCACACAACTCTCTGTCTTATTAGTTTATACATAATGAGCTCCTGACATGATTGCATGTAGATGTTTAACTCTCTCTGGAATCAACACAGGAAAATTTTGTACTGTGTTAGGAGGAACCAATGGTAGTTGATGTGTAAGTGAACCCTATGTATCTGTCTGCAAAAATAAGTCAAAATAATTTCAGGTTGAAAATCCCATTACACATTATTTCCTTTATCTGCTTGCCCAGTAATTGTAAAAAATATTAATATTTAAAAAGAGGGATGACCATTTTATAACATCACTTATTCTCACAGAAATGAATAAATCTAGTTACATTAGCCTGTGTATTTGAATTCCCAGGTTATTAGTACATCCATCTGAATATCTAACTCATTCCTGCCAGTGCAGTATAAACCCACAAAAGATTAAAAGTTATTAGTATTTGATAGCTATTACTAAGCAGNTTAGTGACACTTTCAATATCCCTCACTGACATCCCAGTAAGTAAAAAGCTGGGCAAATGATACAGCCCCAAATCTCCATCTAAACCACGAAGTCTCTGAAGTGGACACAGTTGTATCAGGCTTTCCTGCCATATGCCATTACACTACACTTTTATCCTGAAATTGCTATTTGATAAAGGCATTAACAAAGAAGCTCTTCTTTATAAGCTGGCTTTGGGTAAAAATTTTCACAGTGCCTAAGGGGACATTTTTTTTAGCCTCAACTAAGGATAAAAAAAACGAATGAGAGAATACATGGTAATGCTATTCCCATGACTGAAAGGCTATGAAATGTCCACAAGGGACAGGACAAGTAATAGGCTTAAACCACAGCACAGGAGATTTACATTAGACATTTGGAAAAACGTACTATTGATGTGGATAGTTGAGTATAGTAATAGTTTGCCTGGGGAGGTTGTGGGATGTATGTCACAGGAGGATTTTGAGACCAGGTTAGGCAAATATCTGTCAGTGATAGTTGAGTAAATCGTGTCTTGGACAGACAAGATATTAATTGAGTTCCTTCTTGATAACTCTAGGACTGAGAAGCTTAAATAACACTTTCAAAGTGACTTGGACACTAACAACTCTGGAACAGCAAGGAGGATATTTATAAATCACTGAGGTATTTTTAGGACTTTTATTCAGCATGGCAAGAGTCCAAGCCTCACTTTCAAAAATGAGTTAGGAATGGAAGCCTCATGGAATGTTTTGCTTCAAACATTGGACTTAAGACTCTCTAAATCTTTTAGGCTGAGTTTCATCCCACTCATTTCAGCCATCACTGAGGTTTGCCACGCTCCTGTCCTAAACCTGTTGTCTTTGATACCTCTTTGGCCAGTCATGTGACAGACCCTGACAAAATACAATTCATCCTTACAGCTGCTGGAGTGGTTTCAATCTCTACCAGTGAGATGTAACTTAATTCTACTCTCTGCATCCCATGTTTTCCTCTTTACTCTTATTTTCATGTATATCCAGAGATCTTCCTATGTTCTTAGAATACAAATAAAAAGATGTTTCCTTTAATTTTCAGCCCTACAAAATCCATTTGCACTCTGAGATTAAAGTTGTTTGCTTGTTTGTTTTTAGATATCTACACAAAGAATAGATCTCTGAATAGAGGCAAATTTTACAGAGTTGTGCACCTTTCAGAAGGTGCTAAGGATCCCTTTGAACAAGGATGCTTGAAGAGACAGGCAGTCTCTTTTATTGAGGTGGAATCTACAGGGCTTGTGGGAGTAAAGAAGGGAAGAAAGTTTGCCAGTAAATTGAATAGATAAAACTCTTAAGACAGCAAAAAGATCTATTAAATGAAAGGTTGTCATTTTTATAGTTACTTTGCAGAGGAGAAAAAAATTCAATACAAGCCTTTAAAATTAATGCCACTGAAACAAAAGTCCTTGTAATTCCTTGCTTGAGAATACCTGCTCCATCTCATGTTGAAATTTCTTGGAGAAAATAGGTCTCATAAAACATCCTCTTGCTTTGTGAATGGATATAACTATCAGCATCTTGACAGTGTTTGAAAAATATTTCAATAAAGACCTGATAGATGGAAATAGAAAATACAAGGAAAGGTTTGGTTCATGGTTTTACAGAAAATGTTCAGGTCTATAAAAACTCTGTTGTAAAAGCATCAAAGCCAGAAGCACCTACAAAACATTAGGAGTAGATGCAAATAACAATCAACCTAAATATTTCATTACAAAACATAAATCACATATAAATCTAAGACTGCTTTAAATAGAAT
>WEIV01015464.1:34133-57406 GCA_013390005.1 Calyptomena viridis
TGCAGTCTTATCTAACATGATTAGTAAATGGGAGAGTGAATGGAACTACTTTCCTTTATTATGTTGCTCTGAAACTGAAACATAAATGGACTGTAAATTTCTAGTAGAAAGGGGTTAGATCTTCATTTACATGAATTTTACTCAGAACTTTTCATGCATCAAATCTGGAGCATGCCCTGAGCAGCAAACATTTCAAAATAGTCATAATTACAACATTGACTTAGCAAATGCTGTTTTATCAGGGAAATTCAGCTTCTTAACTTTTATAAGTATCAGCTTCCTGAGGTTTTTTAGTGTGGACAGAAGGTACACCCCAGTTCTGATCACTGATGATGCTGCCCATCCTACTTTTTCTTTTTTAACAGATTCAAAGAAACAGTCAAATAATAAAGGAAAACATTATTTTCTCAACAGTACTGGAAAAACAGGTGTTCTGAATAAGTAGGTAACCAGATTTACCAAAAATCTGATGCATGATAAAAGGCAGGAAATCAGAATATTTGCAAGTTGAAGACTCCCTACTAATCGGGTGTTTGTGAGTCTCTGCCTTAATCTAGGGATGCCACGAATTTACTATCACACAATTGCCTTGCACACTAATATTAGTATATATAGCACAACAGATAAAAGCAAAAGAAATGCAATTGAAATAAGGCTGCTCTGTCTATTTAAAATTCATCCTTATATTCTCATACCTACAACGATTAATATGTAAACTATACAAAGCTTCATAATTATTACTACAATTCCACGCTCAAAACAAGAACCAAACAGTCTATTCACAATTTTTTATATGTATCCTCACTTGCACTTTCTCTCATTACATATAGCTTTAAATTTCTCAGGTGTTTACAAGAACAGGAAGAAAAATTGAAACATAGGATCAGAATTCAATTACGTATTAAATACAGTATAATGACTATATTATTCATGAAATTCACAAGAATTTGGTGCTCTGCCACCCAATATCTTAATTTAAATTACCGTGTTCAAACTGTAGCAAAACCATAACTCACCAGTATTAAGTGACCTGCCCATTTCCTCATTCCTCAGTTTATACTGGCTGTATTAAGTTAACGAGACACAGTACTCGCATGTCTTCAGTAATGACAATAATGTTTCTCTTCCTCTCATGACATACACATGATGCGTAATGCTTGACTTATGGATACAGCCATCCAACCCAAAGCTGGTTGTAACTGATCGTTTAGTTTGTAATGTGATCTCTTGAGATGAATAGAACTATACAAAATCAGGGACAGATGAAAGAAAAATCAAATGGTCACTTAATCCATCCCCTGACAGAAAAAGGACTGTCTCCTGTTGCTCATGATGCACTTTCTTGTCTTCTCTTAAATGATTCATCTGAGGTAGGTTTCATCATTGCCTCTGAGAGACTATTTTACAGACTAGTAGAGGTAAATACAGAAACTTTGGCTGAGTCCACGCCAAGAGCCTGCTACAAAAAGGTTTGTAGACTGCTGTCCTGCTGTTCCTTAGTGATGTTCACTTGGAAGACAGACATGACACTAATCCAGTCTAGCATTCATTTGGGGAATAGTGTTTCTCCTAGATCATATGCGCAGAGAAGGAGTTAGCAAGGGCCTCTTGGTGGCAGTGAAAAATAGGTAATCACTTTCCTAAGGCTTTGCCATGTCACTGCCTTGTTTCCAGGCTATCTCCCAATTCCTGCTCTGCTCCTGCAAAGAAACAGCTTCCCTTACAAGGGATCCAGCACATTCTTTCTTCTCAAATAACAGCATAATTTAAAATTCCATTGACAACTGACATTGCTTATAATAAACTATGGCTCAATCTCCCAAATTGTCCTATTTTCTTCAAAATTATGCTTTGCCTGCAAAGAACTAGCGACACACCATGATCAGTTTTAGTTCCTCAGCCAATACAGAGATCACAGTTTCACATACACATCAGAGATGGCTAAGAGTATAAAGTTTTGAATTTATCTTACAAGAAAAGCCAACACCTGTTTTCACCTTGCTGACAACATGAACATTCTTATGCTGAACAAAACATTAACAAGAACTGAACTTTCAAACACAGTATTTTGCTCCTTTCCTCAGCAATTCAACATTAAACTGCATCTTCTGATATACTGCTGCATCTACAAGAAGCTGCAATTTGCTTTTCTGAAACTTTCACCTTTTCTTTTTGCCAGGCTTGATTCTTCCTGGACTACATTTCCCAAGACACACTGCAGAAGGAGATCATGTGTTTCATGACAAATGTAGTAAAATCAAGGACGCCAGTGTAGTAGAAATTCTTGTGTCACATTTCTCTCTTCGTAAATACACTGTACCCACTCATTTGCTTGCATTTTGCAGCAACCACTCTCTCCAAAAAAACTGAAAAGGCTTTGCTGCACTTGCACCAACAGAGTTAGCTACGGGAACTGACTATGTACTTTATCTACATGATTTAAGCCTTGCCTGCTCTAAGAGAAATATGTTATTACTTCATTGATGAATCACACCTGCTACCCAAATCACACACAAGGCCAGTTCTCCCTCACTAGGAAAACTCTAAATTCAAGATCCTATGTCTACAACTGACAAACCAGCATGGATCACCAAGAAGATTTAAAAAGACCACACAGGCAAGCTCTGTTCTGTGCAAATAGCCTACTACCAGTACTATATTTTGTGTGCTACGGTCTTTAAAAGGAAATTACACAGTCATTTCCCATCAAATGAAATCATTTCTAGCATAACTTTTCATTGGGTGTATTCCGCATATATCTTGGAATTTGCTTTCTGGGGAGACATCAGACAGAGCTGCGCATCTGGTAAATACATGTGCTTGTTTTTCATGTAGGGGTGTGTGTGAAATTAAATTCAATTTGATTCAACAGTATTTTACTGGCATGGCAAGCTGGCTAAACATAGTCTAAGAAAAATGAACAGACCCTCGAGGTAGCTGTCACCAGCTGATTCAATGCATTTTGGATGGGGTTTCATTCTGTATCTGGGGTTCTATCCATCTATCTATTCCCCACTACAGCCCATTTCCCATCTTGTTCAGTCATTTTTAACAGTAATCTGCCATCTGAGAGTACTTCACAACACAATGCCATCATTACACTCTCCTCCAGGGGTCAGGAATACTTTTTTCTTCAGTTTTTTTGACAAATATATTTTATGATTTCTGATGATACCTAAAAAAAATATTTATTTTTCTCTCACAGATTTTGGATGTTGATGCAAAAAGCATTGCTCCATTTCATTTTTTTCCTACTAGATTTTTTGCTCAGATGTTCCTTTTTTTTCCTACCGCATTTCTTTGTCTCTTTTTTGTGTCCTTTTTTCTGCGGCTCAGACAGACCTAGTACAACAGCATGTAGACATTCCTTCTTCATCTAGTGTATCTTTCAGCCGGCATGTTTGCTGAAATAAAAAAAATCTATTATGACAACAGTATCCAGTTTAGCACCCTATTGTTTGCTTTCATCCTTCCTAGACCTCAGTTATACTGAGTATTGTGAGTTAGAGACAGAATCACAGAAGCACAGAAGTATTTGGGTTGGAAGGGACCTTTAAGATCATCCAGTTCCAACCCCTCTGCTATGGACAGGGACACCTTCCACTACCCCATCTTGCTCAAAGCCCAATCCCACCTGGCCTTGAATATTTCAGGGATGGGGCATTCAGACCTCCCTGGGCAACCTGTCCCAGTGTCTCACCACTCTAAATGTAAAAAATCTCTTATGTCCAATCTAAATCTACCCTCTTTCAGTTTAAAACAATTGCCCCTTGTTCTATTACTACAGGTCTTGGTGAAAAGTCTTTCTCTGTCTTTCCTGCAAGTGCCCTTCAAGTACTAGAGGCTATAATTAGTATAATATAGTAGCATTAGGCTATAATTAGCTATATTTCCCAGAGCCTTCTCTTCTCCAGGCTGAACCACCCCAGCTCTCTCTATCTGTCTTCATAGGAGAGGTGTTCCTGCCCTCTGATCATCTTTGTGGCCCTCCTCTGGACCCACTCCAACAGGTCCCTCCCTTTTCTGTGCTGAGGACTCCAGAGCTGGACTCCAGGTGGGGTCTCATGAGAGCAGAATAGAACAGGACATTCACCTCCCTCAACCTGCTGTCCATGCTGGCAGTAAAGATTAGAAGGAACCATCCAATCAGGTCAACTGACATTATGTATAACTCCAGCCATAAAAATTCTCTGAATTAATTCTTGTGAATTATTGATGCTGCAGTTACTGTAGAAATTTATTTTGCTTTTTTGGTCCCCCAGAAGTCAACCTATTACTATTATGAGGCCAAAAAAATAATGGCACTGATGTTTCTTTCACATTTGATTCTCCTGTGCTCCCATGTTGCAGCGGAAGGAATGTCTCCTGGTTGTGTCAAGATGGGACCTCAGAAATATGGTCTTCAGTGAGCTGTTTACTAGAACGGTCTCCTTCTCCAGTTCTTGCTTTATGGTGGATCATACTCTGGTAATTTTTTTCACATTAAACTTTTACAATCTGATTTATAAACTTCAGAAAATGAAGTTTCTAGACCTCCCTATTATGAGCCTGAGCTTTACACAATTTAAGATGTATTCAGTGTTCCTATCTCTATAATTACATTTTTCTGGTTTTGTTATTTTGATCACCTTCTGAATTTTTTTCAAAGAGCCTACTAGGCATTATGTTGATTCTGCTGAAATTATATCCTTCATTTTCTCATCTTTCATATTTATGGCCTTTGTTTTAAGGATAATTATTTAACTAATATTTGAATTAATGAAATAGGGTATGGAAATCATTCAACTGGCCTGAAAAAATCTTATGATTCAGGAAAAAAACACACTTGTTTTATTTCCTGGTTTCTAAGTCTACATGGTCTTGGGACATTTGCAGAGTTTAAAGCTAAAGCAGCCTGCAAGACCATTTGTGGTTTTTAAATCAACAGTATCAGCCTCTAGAACCATACTCACCACCTGCACTTTATACACTCATCAGAGATCATAAAAGGTCCTTGAGAGATTTTGAGAACTGACAGGGAGTTATTGCTAAGACTGACGATCTCTCCTATACAGCTGTGGGGATTACTAAAGGATTTTTGTCTGAGATTTTTTAACACAAAAGTAGAATTTTCACAAGCATTTGACTGGAGATGAGACTTTTAAACGAAAAATTACAAACACCATGGGACTCACAATGAAATTGTAACAGTTGGTAACACTCCATTTTTGAGCTATTTTAACATCTGTAAAGAAAGAGAGAGCGTCCTCCTTTTTTTTGACATTAACATCTTTAGGACACAGATACAGTTTTGTGGTTAGTTTTTCATGAAGGAATTCAACTATTATTTTCATGTGTGATATAATTATAGGTCAGACATCTTACTATCCTTTTAGACCTCAGCTGTGTTCTATTAAAGACAAGGGCTGTCCTCCAGCTATATTTGGTGACATGCAATCCAGCATTTAGTGAATCCAATAAAAAGTAGTTTTCTCATATCACAGCTAAAACAGAAACCTCTTCTAGTATCTGGGGCTAAGGACATTCCTCCTATACACCACCTCTTCCCAGTTCCTGGGCTGCTCCATCAGCTACAAGGAAGGGACTCACATGTCGTCTTCAGGAGATGGAACTGGCTTCAAAATATATCAGATTACTATTTGCATGTCAGGGATCCAAGAGCACATTTTCATATCATAACTATTTGCAAATATTTTTATGGTCCATAATAGCCAGTTTAGTACTTTGAGAACCAAAACGGAACAACATACTTTCAGCAATAGCTATAACTATATACTACACTACATACCATATAGCCATCTACATGCAGTAAGAGAGCATTGAGGCTGGCAAGCAAGACATGTCTCAAGTGCTGGGTTCTGGCAAAAGTATAAAGTGAAGGTGACAACCAGCAGTGACAGTGGTGCAAGGTTTTATTTCCATTCCTTGCACCTCAAGTTACTCCAGCCATGACATGTCACTATTTACACCAGGTATTTGTAGCTACTGCGACACTGGGCAGCCCTACATGTGTAGTGTAGTGTGTAGCACATCTGCCAGAAGGGTCTCATGTGTCCGAAACACATCCATGGCTTCTCACACAGCCGTTTGCACAGAGAGCATCATAAGCAAGTCCAGAGCAGGGCTACAAAGTTGATCAGAGGACTGGAGCATCTCCACTACAAACACAGGCTGAGAAAGTTGGGGCTGTTCAGCCTGGAAAAGAGCAGGTTTTGTGGAGACCTCACAGCAGCCTTCCAGTATCTGAAAGGGACCTATAGAAAAGCCAGAGGGGGACTCTTCATCAGGAACTGTAGTGATAAGGAGTAATGAGTACAAACTGAAAGAGGAGAAGTTTAGTTTAGGTATTAGGATGAAATTCTTAATTGTGAAGGTGGTGAGACACTGGAACAGGTTGCCAAGACAACTGCAACAACCCTGGCAATGTTCAAGACCAGGCTGGATAAGGCCTTGAGCAACCTGGTCTCGTGAAAGGTGTCCCTGCCCATGGCAGGAGCATTTGGGCCTAGATGACTTTTAAGGTCCATTCCAACCCCTTAACATTCTATGACTCTATGCTTCCATCATCCACCCATCTCCAGCGTTAGCATTACTCAGGGTGCTACCGATGTCAGCAGTAACCACCACAATGGGCAGACACGGGGCATTTGCTGCACTGAAAATACAAGGGAGCTGATGTTTTATTGTACCTCACGGTATTCCCCGCCCGCAGCGGGTACTGGCTGACGGCTGCGGGGCCGTCCGTACCCACTGGGGGAGCAGAGGGTCCCGCCTGCCCGGCCCTACGATGCTCAGCCTGGAGTGCTGGCAAAGCCTCGCCGCCCGGGATGCGGCAGGGAACGGGGGGAGCGGGGCCGAGGGGGCGGTGGTGGCCACACAGGTGCTGCCGCAGCCCGTCGCCATGGGAACGGCGCTGCCGAGGGCGCGGTGGNCACGCGGGGTGTCCCCGGCAGATGGTCCCTCCGCAGCCGCCCCCCATCCCCGTCCCGTCCCCGGCAAGGTGCGCCCGGGGACAGGCGCAGGGAAGCACCGGCCGCACCCCGGGACACCCGCGGGGAGAAGGGGCGGGGGACACACACACAACAACAACAAAACCCCGTCCCCGCGCGGCTGTTTACGGCACCATATGGCTGCAGGGGGAGGGGTGAGGGACATGTCTGCCGAGCCGCCGCGCTCATTATGTCCGATGGAGTCACGGTCACCGCGCCTCCGCCCGCTCCCGGGGCTCGGGGGGACACCCGGCTCCCGGCACACACGGGCGGTGGGGCACGGGGAGCCCCGGGGCGGAGGGACCCTGACAGCCCTGGGATGGGCACTCCAGGGAACAAACAGCGCTCTGGCTGTCCTGGCGCAGCCGGTGAGGGAAAATTCAGCCCCTTCCCCAAAGTCTATTTCTGTTAAAATCTATGTATATCCTTGGCGTAAAGATGAACGTGTGGGATAGAGCTCTATTTTGGATCACAACGCGGCAATGCTTGAAACGTAAAAAGGAAAATACAAAATAAAAAAGTCGACTGTATTTTTAACCAGTGTGGTTTGACACGAAAACCTGACCCATTTGGGGGCATCTCTGTTCATGGTTGACACGTATGAAGGACTGGAATCGAAGTTCTGGACATCAAACGCTATACCGAGATCCACAGCCATCAATGCTATTTTTTTTCTGAGCAAGGCAGCCATTCATTTCAGAGTAATCCTTGCTGCACGGCGCTGATGGAGGCATGCTCCGTGCAGCGCATCCTGCCTCTGGAGACCTTTCTTGGCTGGGGCAGGGGAAATGCTTTGAAATGGCTTGTGTCTTTCCTCTCAATGATTCATAAGAGAGGTGCTGAACCTCGCCATTATTAGAGAAGTAAAATCCACAGACTATGAGGTCTGGTAATAGGCAACTATGCTGCTATCCATATTACCTTGTAAAATTGAAGTATTGATTTTTTTAAAGCATGGTTTGCTACTTAGCAGACCAATCCCACTACTATTGTAGTCAGTGGGATTTTGCTGTTGGAAACAGCTTTTTGCCTTTAAAATGGTCTATTTCACATTATTATGGTAATGTCATTCAGCAATTCTTAAAATTGGCCTTCTTGGCCAATATTTTAAAAGGTTAATGTACAAATTATTTCAGCTCAACTTCTTCACCTCATTTCTGCTCATGTTATGTCCAGAGTTTTGTTTGGATAAATCTGATAGATAACTTAGTGGTCCAGATGGTTGTGGGTGGCTTGGACCTAATAGATTCTCCAGTTACATGTTTTTAAGTGTTTGGGGTTTTTTTTTGTTTTGGTTTGGCTTTTTAATTTTACAGAAGCCTAGATTTAGAAACACATTTGTAGATCTCCTCTTGTGTGCAGCTTTGACTGCATTTGGTTGCTCACCAAAATAGCATGCCTTCCAAAGTAAGATTAAAAATATTAAAATGCAACCCGTGCAGGGAGTGGTTCAGTTCAACTGATGCCACACAAACAAGCTGATCCTCCTGCGCATGGATAATATAAATTTGAATCTTGGCACCTGCCATTGAACTGGAATTCAAAATGAGAAACAGCAGGCCTTGAGATCTGGAAATAAAGGCAACATGAGGGGAAAAAAAAAAAAAAACATAAACTGTTCTCTGACTATAATAATAAACTGCAGCAGCAAAGACAATTGACAAGGATTGAGAAAAACGCATGGCACTATGGACATCAGATAGATACTGGGACACAACAGGGAACACGTCCAAATTGAAACTTCAGGGTGTATCTAGCAGCTATAATACTTATTTGCCTATTTGTGTAGCTACAAGTTTTTTAGTGTCTAGCCAGATGCTGCTTAGCTACTTTTTACTACATCATGCTGTGATACCATTGAACTAAATGTTGATTAATAAGATCCAATTTGTAATGAACAGTTGGGAATAGACACAGAATTTATTCCAAAAATCTGCTGAAATCAAACTTTGAAGAAAAACACCTATCCCGAAAAATGTGCTTCATTTTCCTCACATTTTCCAGGCAGTTTTGTTAGGCTGTCAATATCTTAAAACTGTTCTGTGCTTATAGGTGGCCAACAGGTATGCTTAAATACTGGGTTTGAAGATCAAAAGTAGTTTTATTACTAAACTAACAGGAAGCATCAGCCTTCTTTTGCATGGTTTACTTCATTAGCTTTATTACTATTACTGCGAAATGTGTAATAAGTGTTTTCCAGGCTTATTTTACTTTCCTCAGCCTCCACTTCTCCCAAAGCTGACTTTGTTGCTTTAGAATGAGCTCATAGGAAGCTATTAAGCCCAAGTTTGTTTATACTTGATTGGCTTTAACACTTTACTCCATTTGTTCTCTCATCTCACTTTTCTTCCACTCATATCAGAAGCAGGATTGCTCTAATGCAAATATAGTTCAAAGAGACAGGGAAAAGGGAAAGATACCTAAATTTTCGCCATAACAGATGTACAAATGTGATAGCCATAGAAAATGAATATTACTTAAAAATAAGCAAACAAACAAGGATGAGTGTATGTATTGGGTATGTTAGTTGGGAAGGGAACAGGATGAGAGATTTTCTTTTAGTTGACTTAAATTCATGTCGAGTTTGCTTATTCTCAAGTTTGGTTTTTCCCTCCTTAAACAATCAGAATTTGGAGAGCTATCTATACAGTGCACTGTGCTGAGTGTAACTCCGACATTGCAGAAGATTATAATCAAAAAAAAGGGAGCCAGGTGCTCCTAGTATTATTTTACAGCCAAATTTGGCCTTGCTGTTAGTAAACCTTCCTAAATATTTTTATACCTTTTATAAACTTGTCTGTGCACTTGTTAAGGGTTGGTCTAGCACACTAGAATATACTGTGGCAAAACCAGACAGCAGTTACAAGTAAATTATTCTTCAAAAATAGAAAAACTTTATCTAAACATATCCTATTGAGAGTTCAGTCATTGCCACCATGTCAACCGATACCAACTGATCGGGACATTGCGGGTGGTTTTTGGGTGGACTTCTCCTTCCATTGCAAAGCCTATGCATCAGCCAGGTGCTGCATTATGTCTTCAAAACAGGGGCATAATCTTTGTGCCAAAAACTAAAAAAAAACCTCTTCACAGACTTTCTGCTGGTCCTATCCCAGGTGGGGATTTCACCCAGCACAACTTAGGATGACAGAACCGGTCCTTCAAAGCTTCACAAATTTCACTGACTAAATTCATTCCAACTTCCTGCAGCCACAGTTTTTCAGGTTTTTGGTAGGTCTGTTGGTTCACTCTTTAGCTCTAATAGGAAAAGTACTAATTTACTTTAAAATCCTCTCACTTAATCATCTTTATTGTACTTTGTTTATGTGCCTGCTTTCAAATTACAGCAAGCAGGATAATGCAAATTTGTTAATTTTTTGAAGTCTGTACCTGACTTTATATTTATTAAGAATTAAAAGTTTCTAAAAAAAATAATAATCTGGTAATTACCTATAAATTAATTAAAGTTCAACAATAAGTAGCAGAAAAATACATAGTTCATTAAAATGCTATCAATTGAAATGTCTACTTATTAATGAAACTTGACCTGCCTATTTAGGATTCCTGTTTAGAAATGCTTTTTCCTACTCAGCTTTTGAAAGCAGTCTTTTTGGTTCAAGTTGAAAATGTAAGGTTCAATTAGGAATAGAGGTAAAACAGTGTATCTTTCCAAAATTCTGCTGAAGAGAGTAATACTGAAATTTACTATATAGAGGAGCAATTAAAAAAAGAAGAAAGTAGACTAATTTTGACCATCTTTATTTAGTTCTAGACCTAACTATTTATTTTGCTTATTATTTGCTTCAGTGCAAATTTAACTCTTTGAAAGCTCCCCCTGTGCCCAATCCTACTCTCAGTCACATCAGAAAAATGGTAACGAAGCCTTGTGCATTGGTAACACATAGCAAAGGATCTATGTAAGCTTTCTAAAAAAACACAAGGTCAAAGTGCAATGAGTTAACAATAAACACCTTTTTGAGAAATTCTGATGTTTTGCTGCTGCGCCCATACAGAACTTATTATCCCACCTCTTTGTTGGGTAAGCCCAAACTGAGACCAAAAAAGGATAAATATATGAGGTCTGTCTGAACTGCAGGTTTTAGACGGATGCCTGACATTTGAATACAGTGCTCATTAAAAGGCTGCTGACTATTTGCTCACCACAAATGAAATACTTCAGTATTACAGCAACCCTAGCCAGGGGCCTTTGCCAAACTCTCAGAATATAAAAAGATAAATGTTATCAAAAGATGTCATAAAAAAAATTATGACTATGTCTAGACTAAGGGAGGAACAAATGAGTTACATTCTTTTTTCTTTTCTACTGCAGTTTCTTGAGAAATGCAATGGGACAAGTCATCTGATTATATATATGCCATACTTCCTGGTCACACTAGTCAAAAAACAAAGTCTTCCAGAAATTGTCATCATTTGAATGAGCTAATTTCCTCTCATATTTGCCACTAATTCCCCAATAACTCTGCTCCTTTTTCTTCTTATCATAGTAAGAGTTTGGTAATAGTTGCTGCCAATGCACACACACAAAAAGCTGGCACAGGTAGAGAAAATACAGAGGTGAAAATAGAACATTCCTCCTCATCACGGGTGCAGTAAATTGGAAACCAGAGGTAGTTCATTGCAAACATTCTGTGTAAATCGCAATAATCTCAGGCACTGGTCCACACAGGGTAGTGCTGGAGCTCTTTATGGTCTCCCTCCTTTCTCCAGACTAGTAATATCACCACAACAAAGAGCCATAGAAACTGCTACAGTCAAACTGATCAATGAACCATCTAGTCCTAGTCTGCAAGGGAGTCTGCAAAAGGTGTGTCAGAGCTCAGTAATTAGTAAATAAATAAATTTCTAAACAAAATACAGTGCATTGCGAAATAATGATCAATTTATTTTCCTCTGCTAGCTTCAGCCAACCTAAAATACCTAAAACTTAATAATCTATTCATGAAACAAAAGCATGAAGTCTGAGATCACCAGCAATGTTAAAATTCAGTACAAAGGGGAAAGGCATGGGAAGATGCTGGGTTTTCACCACACCACACAAGTCTTCCCTTGTGTTGACTGTATGGGCTGGAATGTGACTAGTCCTCATAGATGCTCTGTGGGGAAACACCTGGGGAGACACTGCCAAGACAACCAGGTGAGAGCCAGGCAGCAGGTCTATGTCATCACGTCAATGCCCATGTTCCCAGTGGCACAGAGCAGGAAGGGCAGGAATATGACCTTGTCCTCACTTCAGCTGGACTGACATATAGAGCATACTCCATCCTTACAAGAGCCACAGAGCTATCATTCTCCTGTAAAATCCTTGGAAGACATTCTGGATTAATCAATCAGGGGCAGCAACACAGACTTTCCATTCCCAACACTATGGGTTATAAAACAATGGCCTAGTTTTGAATTTACCTTCTGAGATGGTTGCCAAAAGAGTCTTAGGAGATGAAACAGAATTAAAAAGGGTGGGTGCCGAATTTTCTCTCTCTGCTGTTCACCGATATTTACACCACACTACTTCATTCAGCTTCTTTCTACCTCTTTACACGTCTGTTTTCTGCTGTGCATTATCTCTTAATGTTTGTCTTGCTGAGTGATATAACCACTTAAAACTATTTCTTTTATAAATACCCCTTTTCTTTAATTAGCTTAGTTACCTTCCTGGACCTTTCATCTGTCATGACCTTTTAGAGATGAGATAAATACACTAAGCACGTAATTAAAGACAAGGACATGCCGTTTAGTTAACAAGAAGAATAAGTTTTCAATGTTATTCTCTATACTTTTCCTAATGTTGACTTTTGTTATACCTGCTGTGCTTATTTTAGATACACTTACTCATTTGTTTGAAACTATTCCTAAATAATTTCCCTTGAGATTTTATACTAATTCCGTACATTTTAAGTGTGATTGAAAAGCTTAAATTCTTCCTTTCATTTCAAAAAGCTAATGTCACAATGGCATAAAATGTAAATTATCTCTCAATGGTTTGTATAGAATTCTGCCTGCCATGACTTCACCTTTTTTTTTTCTTTGTTATGATATTTCTATTTTACCTCCCAATTGTTCTTTGACTTCAGTTTGTATTTCCTTCCAGTGTTGATATCCCTTCATTTCTGTGAGTTTTATGTGTACATACATATACTTATGTGTGTGTATATATGTACATTGGACTGCATTGTATAGCTTTCAAACACTTCTTAAAGTTTTCAAACTCTTCACCAGTTTTAATTTGTTTCATAGCCAAAGTTTCAACCCTGCTTTAATAAAGTTAGAATCAAATCAGTTTCATTTCAGAAAGAAGCAAGAACCAAAGTTTCACCTGAAAATTTTTAAAGGCTTCCTGAACACAAAAGGTTAGAAGAACATAACTAACTGTCACAAAATCCAAATTAGTTCCACCAACCAAGTAGAGTACATATTGACACTTAACTGCATTTTTAATAATTCTTACTGGTTTGGGTTTTTTTTTTCCAGTGTTGAAACATGGTTCACTAGTCTGCCATTTCTATGAATTATCCTTACCACCTTGGTTATTCTCTTTCTAGTACATTTTTGGCCATACTCCAGTACTATTGCCATATACATAGTGGAAAATGGTATATTTTAATAATATTTTAGTTACTTCATTCTTGAATTCCTTAGTATTCCTGAATTTGTATTAGTCTCAGTGATGGACTACAAGTTAGTATCACCTCTTTTTTTTATTTCTTTATTTTTGACCATTCTTCAGTTTCATCACCTGAAAAGTGTAAACCCAGGAGAGGTATTTCTTTACCAGCCACAACAGAGAAGATACACACTGAAAAATAAAATTCTGTGAAACCAGTTTATCTTCTTGTCTTTCCTGTCTGCTGAAACTTCTGGCCATACCTTAGCTGTTCTTCTCTTATGTGTCTAATTACTTGTATTACTTACTTGCTACTCATTTTCTATCAGCTCAGGGAAGTGAGAGTCCATTCCTAAGTGTGATTTCCCATATGCCAGCACAATGCTGTCAGGCTTTACCATACAGATAGGTCATGACTTAGTGGCAGCTACTTCAGCTCCAGATCTGCCTTGAGCAACAGTTTTCTGCAAAATCCACCTGGCAGTGGTATGTATAAGTCCAGAGGCAACACAGAGAGCAATCACAAGACACACTCATTTAAAAATTATACAGTGAGTTAGAGTCGTAAGTCATTTAAGTGTAAGTAATCTCACCACCTAAGTTTTCTTAAGTATGGGCAAAATGTTAATAGCATCCATGTCTCATTGTATTAAAAACTCTGGGGTAACAAAATGTACAAAACCTTCAGACACACTGATCTTACTATCAATAGAATATATAAAACCTCTCATTTCCCAAAGGAGTTTAATTACAGGCTCTCAGCTAAAAAAGGTTGAATGAGTTTCATCCTAGGCTGAAGTTATTCATTTGATAAAAATTGTCCTTCCAAGTCTATACAGAATATTTGTGTCCAAAAAAAAGTCTTTGCTTGAGGTTAACTCTAACATAGATCAGTTTTATTAAGTAAACTGTTTGCTACAGATAGCCCCTTAAGTTGAAGAGTATCCATGTATACAAGGAAATGTTTCAAACCTCACATTTCAATTTCAACAACTAGCTGTAATCCCCACAGATGCACACAGTAACTGTCAGGTTTTGCAGCTTGCAGAGTTATTGAATAAGGAGTTAGAAGCCTGTACAACTGTCTGTGATAAAGTTGATGATCCCTAAGAAAATCCATTTGCATCAGGGAAAATGCTCAACGCCATAACTTGTAGCATGTCTTTCCTTGATATTGACAATGCCTACCTGGATATTGTATGCTTGAAAACCACTTTTTTTTTTTTTTAAATTTACTTTATGTTAGTAGAACTGTAAGGTTTTGAGGCTCATCTGTTTAAAGAGAACAGAAAAGTAATTTAAGCAAGGAGCAGGATCACTTTCAGTGATGTTTCAGGACAATGCAAACAACTCTCATTGCACCAGCTAATACCTCCTGAGTTTTCTAAAGTCAGAGAGGTTTCTGACAGGTTTAAAATGACATATACAAGACTAAAACATCTTCTACATCCTGGAAAGCTCTACTAATTTTGGAGGCTGTGTTGACCAGAGTCAACCTACTCAACAAGAAACAGAAGATCCCTGTGATGCTCTGTGGTGCTGGGGAGGCTGCAGAATCTGGTATGATCCTCCCTCCTGGAGAGTGTGTTTCCTGCCATGCTGTCTCACAATTTTTCTCCACATCTACCTCATTTATATGCCCTGTTTGTTTTGTTCCTCTTTTACCAGCAAACTCTCAACAGGTGTATCCTGCATAACGGGGAAAGATCGGCACCCAAATAGCTTCCTTCAGACCAAACCTAACAGCTGCTGGTTGCTTCCTTTCAACAGCAGACCAAAATTCACAGTTCAATGTCAGCCAATTTTAATTTATTTCTGTAACATAAAATGAAATTTGAGTAATTAACCTCGACATTCATCCAGCACTGGTACTAGCCTTCTTCCCCCAGGGGGCCATGTTCATGAGAAGCCCTCTCTACATGGGTTCCCTCTGTGTAGTCTATCCAGACTGTGTCTCCTTTCAGTCTAAAGACTTGAACAAGAGCAATGGTGATCATCCCAGAGGTTAGGGAAAGGAAGTTTCTCTGCAACAAGATCAGAAGAAGTCCCATCATACTGTACTGATGCTTATCAGCCCATTTGAGCCATAATCTTCCAGCAAATACCTGCTTATTTCCCACTGATCACATAGCTATGTAGCCACAAAACCAGCACTCAGTACATCTAAAGAAAATCAGGGCTGGAGCATCTAAGCAGCAGTCCCTGCATCACGACCAAATCCAATGCAGCTTCACTGACAAAAGATTGAGGATAAGAGTGAAGAAACAAATTTGCTGTTCCCTCAATCTTCTCAGAAAGGGTTCACAGCATTATGAAAATTAAACTGTGACTTCTTATTTTGATCACTATAAAGATTTGGGCTTTTGAGCTACAAGCCTGGCCCTTGCCCAGGTGATAGCACTGAATTTCATCCTGTCTCTCACTACATATGTGTATATGTGGGGTGGATATATTGGTGCCAGTTTTTGTTTGCACACTGCTACACCCTATTTAATGTTTCTGAAGTAATGTCAACATTTTCTACCTTAAAATACTCCATTTTTAAAAATACATTTTCTTCGGCTCTTCTTTGAAAATTTTAACTCAACATTATTATTATTAAGAAATCTCAACTCCTCCTCTCCCAAAGCCTCTCTCACACACACATGTGGAAATGACATCTTACATATGGCCACTTTAACATTTTTAAATTCCAGGACAGAGTTATTCTCTTTATTCATGAGCACTTCACTGAATGCCTGCATTAAGAGTTGCCAACTAAACCAGTTTTGTTCCATCTGCTCTGACCATTTTCCAGCACTGTCTGTCTGATTCACCAGCATCCCTTCTCACTGAGTCCAACGGGAAATCTGCAAACAACAGGGCAGAGGCTGCAGGTAAAGGGAGAAGACAAAGCTCTGGAGACCTGAACAGAGGTTAAGGAAAATGTGGTGGGTAGTTAAAATAGGACAGATATGGCAGGGTTCGAATACCACTCCTGAGACTGGAAGGTGCATTTAATGGGACTGTAAACTCCCACAGAACTGTACCTTGGGATAAATTACAGCTCACCCTCAGCATCACCTTTCTGCAGTACTTACTGCCATTATGTGCTGGCAGTTCAGTAGGCTACAGAGCTACCAATATATATTTGACAAACACTTTCATACATTTTTTATATTGATCACTACAAAAATGGGGAGGAATGCAAAAAACTATGCCTATTTTTGGACTGCTACAAAATGCCCTAAAATAATGAAAAATTTAAAATGTAAAATAATTTAAAGCAATAAATTTGTACATATAAGCTATTTATATAGTGATCTGCTTATTCTGTTTCTTTTAGTGTTCATAAATGAAATAATTATATAAAACCAAAAGAAACATAAACTCATATGTCTACTATTCTTCATGACCAACAGAAGATGTGGGTTGGGATACAGCCTGTTCCTTTGAGCTGACTGGCCTGTAATTTTAAGCCCTAAATCCTGTAATCAGGTTCAGTAGTACAGCCATGCACCTGCAGAGAGCCTTACTGGTCTGCTAGCAGCAACCCATGAGGTACCAGATCCTCCTGCAGGATCTAAAGATTCAACTAAACTGAACAAAATTTGGTTTTAGAATGAAAGTTTATTATGGGAAAACATAAAAGAAATCACAGGAAAATCCATACATTAGGTCTGTGATATCACTGAAGTCAGTGGAGTCATTCCAAATTAGTAATGACATAAAAGTAATCTGAACTTGGCCTTTGAGGTTATATTCGATTAGTTTGCTAATGCTGTGTGAATTCTGTATTTGAGAGGTATCCAGCAGTCATTTTGACCCTTTCCTTTTAAAGGAAAGTTCTGCTTAAAATCTGCTGATATCAGCTCAGGCCATTATTTTATAAAATATTTTTAAATCAAGACTGATTTCTAGGGTCCATGTTTGTCTAAAGACAACATCACACCAGAGAAAGAAGTGTAGTGAAATTTGGTTTTAAGTCACCAATTGATAAATCATTCCACCTAAAAAACTATGCAGAAAATTATTTTTAAAATACACCATAAAAATCACGTATACCATTAGAAAGGGTATCATACTAGAAATACTAGTTCCATGCCTCCTTATGGTTTGCAAGTACCAACCACTAAAAGTCAATACTGTCAACCATTTGGCATACTTGTTGGCCTAAGCTCTTTTGTTTATACAGCATGTCTAGGCTAGGCATAATTTCACTGCTTCCATAAAGTGCAGCTTTGGCTTAATGTAAGAAAACCTACAGTGGTGACAACAACAGCAGTCTGAAAAGTTGCAGAAGTGAAATACTCACTAGGTTGCATATAGAAATACCTTAAACATATAGGAATACCTTACTGTGTGTTGTCCCACTCTGGACCTAAAATGGCTGTTTTGCAGGGAATGTTGTTGCCTGGTGACCAAAAGTGCATCTCCTAGGCCACAGAGGGATGTGAACATTCAGAAATTGATTTGTTTCTGTTGCTCTTGAGGAGACCATACCCATAAAATAGATTAAGCCAGCACATAATCATCTATGCATTCTCATTGCTGGCATGCTTAAACTTCATTCTAAAGACAGGCATGTGATTTTGAGCTAATCAACCAGGCAAGGAAGAAACAGAATAATACCTCGTGCACTACTGCCCACAGAATATGAAAGTAGACCAAGCCTCAGCTACTGTGAGACTGCAAGACACCCCTGCTTCAATTAAGTCTGTGTTGTACATCTAGCCTGTTCCGGTGCAACCTCCCAGTTGCTATCAGGCTCTCTTTCTTTCATTAGAATCAAGTAGTTAATTAGCCCCAGCCTGTCCTCTCTCCTTCTCTCTTTCCCTTTAACGCAGCAGTAATGATGTCTAATTACCAGCAGCAGTGGATTACAGCACCATCAGGAGCAAATCTCTCTGGCTGACAGCAAAGCTGAGCAGCAAATCTTAAAGCTTCAAGGAGAGAATAATTCCTAATGAAGTATTTGAATATTTGCTTATTTTTGACCAGCTTGCGACTGTAGAGTCCAACTTGTAATTTCATCCATCCTGTTACTGCACAGGGAGTGCTCATGCTGCCAGCAGTGATTAATTTTAAATTGAAATTACTTTTACCTATGGTGAGATCAAGTGATGGATGAGAAGAGGGAGAGGATGAGGGAGAGATTCAGTTTGGGGCTCTGTTACCATTTGGGGGTCTCTCTGCAGACTGGTCAGGCTCAAATGTACAGGATGGCAATGAGGGAGTGGAAAAAAACAAACAAACAGAACCAGTGGGGATGTTTCTAAATGGTCATAAATTTATAAACTCTTAAATAGTTAGTAAGAGTTAAAGAAATGAGAGAATGGATTTTTGAGGCTTACCAACAATTACTGTCTGATGAAAATCTGATTTTTTCACCCCAATTGGGTGAAAATCTAGGCCTCTTGAAGTCAATAGGAACTTTGCCACTGGCTTTTTTTGGGTCAGGGGTTGCATTCCTGTTCTGTCAAACAGGTTCTTTCTGAGCCTTCAGCACCTGGCAGGCACTGCCCCAGCCCTGGCATTAACCCGTACAAACCATTGCCACCCTGCGGGTCCGCTTAAACACTCCTCTGCCTTTTGAGATGGGATAGTGACACCAGATTCATGGGTTTAAGAGAGGATGGCATTTGTTTCTCAGAGCTGAATGTTGTATGACAGTTCTGAGCATCACCTTTTCTCATTTATTTTGGACAACGGATTTACATTTGCCAGCAGGAGGAAATTGTACCTACATGCAAGATCTCTTCTCTAACAGTTTATATGTCATTGTTCAAGTAATATCAGATATTCAGGAATTGCTTACAGATAGGTCATGCTAACTTTCCTTTCTTGATTTCATTAGCAGACATCCTTATTTTATTAGAATGCCTGCTTGCTTGTTTAAGCTATCCAAAAATAATTACTTCTATATGAATATAAATACATATATAGGGACATACACAGACATTCACAGCCAAGGGTATGATTCCCCCAAATGTACAAAGGTAAGACCAGCAAGATGCTCGACCTTTGACTGAAACTCCTGGAAGGAAAAAAAATTAAAAATTATTCTGTGTTCTTAAAATAGAAAACAGGATGCAAGGTGGGACTCCGGGCTTTCATGGCCTAGCAGAGGTGAGAGAAAATAGACAAGCTGATCATCACTGTCTTGTATTTCGGAGGCCCAAAATAGCACTTAATTTTTAAATTCCATCATGTAAAATTAAGGTTAGCCTCTTTATTTAGTAGCATAGTCAATGTAATTTTAAAAAATACTGAATTTGCTTACAGTTTTGAACTTGCAGTGAAAAGGATAGTCTTGGGAATAAATGATCTTGCCTACTGGCTCACCAAAATAATTATTTCAGTGAGAAGAAGAGATATTTAAAAATAACAACCTAATTGGAGACTTCTGCTTTAGACAACATTTTCATTATAATTTGTATCCACAGTACCCTCTGGGCTCAGAGATTAGCAATCAGTCATATAACAGTAGAACTGAGATCTGCCAAATAACCTGAATCTGAGGCAGACCTGGAACACTTCAGTGAATAAAAACCATAAAGAGGGAACAAACTCTGTCCAGAGCTTTTTTTTTCATTTTCAATCTTAATATTTGTAAACTGCTTAAAATTAATTTCCCACCTCTGCCTCCTCACAGCCATGACGGCGCTGATGACAAGGGGGCAAATAGAAGCCAGCCTCTGGGAATGCCCAGGTTTATGACTTCAGCAAGGCAAAGAGAGGCAGATTTCCCTGGCAGCCTACGTCACAACCCAACCCAGAATACTTTCCAAGAAGCCCCTTTTGCTGCGCCACTCAGCAATGTTCCCGTTAGGTCCACATAAGCTGCCACTTCAGGAAAAAAGGAAAAAAAAAAAAAGAAAAAAAAAAGAGAGAATATTGCTCATCCAAGCCAAATGCCCAGGCAGGAATATTTTTAATTGCTGGGTTTCCTTTCTCGGCTCCCCCTCCACACCCGCCCCACGCACAGACAAAAGAAGCTTAGTTTGCGTGACCCAGCACATAAGAAGAATAATGATAACATTAAAAGAGTTCAATAGGCAAAACCTACTTGCAAACAACAGTCCCCATCTTCTTAAATAGGAAAATCTGTCGCTCCTGCCACCACCAAGCATAATAGCTCTCCCGCTGCCAGACCTGCGCCGAGCCTGAAGCTCCAACGCCGGCCGGGGATGCCACGCTAGCCTAGTGCATTGAACGGAGTGCCGAGGGGCTCCTGCAGCCCCAGGAAGAATCACAAAATACACCCTTCCCTCGGTCATGCGGAACCCCGTTCTCCCTTTGTTGAGCATCCTCTCTCCCCCGCCGCCCCTTACTAGCGCAGCCGGAGCTTCACAGCCAAACCGGGCACATTCGTGGCCGCTCGGCGGCGGCTCCAGGGCTGCGGGCTAACAATTAAAAAAAAAAAAAAATAAAACCAATAAATAAATAAATAATACCCCCCAGCCGATATCCCGGGAAACCACCGCCCGGCGCTGCGCCTGGCTTTGTGCCAGGCAGGGTACCCCCGTGCGCCATCCATCAGCCTCGCCGGCGGCGGGGGCCGCTACCCGGGGCGTCGGGGCCCGGCACAATGGCCGGAGCGGCGACGGGACAATAGCCCACCCCAACCCCACCGCGGCGGCCCGGAGGTCGGGGGGGACGAGGAGGACGAAAAGAACGACGCCGACCCGGCGGGGTGCGTTGTGCGCACGATCGCTTTAAATGAAAGGACCCACAAAGACCTCGGCGGTGTATAATGTGACAGGCAAACGCAACATGGTGATGATGACTTGGGGGAAGAGGGAGGAAGGAGCCAACTGTGGCTGCGGCTCCCCCTGCGCCTCTCGCTCCCGGAGCGGGCTGCAGCGGCCGACATAGAACAAGGAAGACAATTCTCTACTAACCGTGGTTTTGACTGGCACGTACAGCACTTGCTTCCCTCCTCCAGCACCACCACTGACCTCGTCCGAATTGCCGAGCTGGAAGCCTTTAGATTTGACCCAGAATTTGAATTTGGCATTATCCGTGGAGCTCGACTCGGAGCCGTTCAGGAGCTGGACGATCCGGTCGTATTTTTTACGGGTCACCGTCTTGGTTTTTCCTGAGTCCCCGTAAGTCCTGAGACACCAGTCCTGAAACTGGCGGTACATGTCCCGGTCGCTGCTCTCCATAATCTCCTAGTACACACACGCACACATGCACACGCCGGGGCGCACACACACACACGGACACGCACACAGACAGACACACGGACACGCACGCGAAACGGGCCGGGGTGCGGGGCCGGGCCGCCCCGCCGCACTTTGCACCTGTTCACCCAGCGCTCATGAAAAATGCATCCACCTCCGAGCCGGAGCGAAGGAGGTCCCGGTGCAGGCAGATCCCAGCGGATTTTTTTTTTTTTGTGGTGGTGGTGGTGGTTCGGGGGGGTGTGGGACCGGGAGGGGGATGGGGGGGGCAGCAATCAATTCAATAGTGTGGCAATGTTCTCCTTCATTTTTTTTTTTTCACAGGAGGCAAAACAGGTCTGGTGGAGGTTCCTCTTATCCTTCCACTGTACGTGATCAGTCTCTTTAATAATTGTGCAAGGCAGGACTATCCCACTGGCTCCAGCAGCGTCTTACCCGGAGAGGGTTCGGTTGGATAAATAAAATCCTACCCCTCGGCTTAGCGAAAATATTGACTCGGATCCTTCTTTTCCATACATCAGCTGCACCCGGATTCACCCTGATAGTGCAGGTGAAGAAAAGAAAAAAGAAAAAAAAGAGAGAAAGAAGAGGAAAAAGCCACCCTCCTCCGCCCCGGCAGCCCTCGGCTGTCTTCTCCGAAGGCTTTCTGGGTTTTGTGTCTCTGTCCTGGCGGGCTGTGCCTCTCTCCAAAGCCGCCTCGTCGCGCAGGATGGAGGAAGCACTGAAGGGCACGCTGGGCTCTTTGCTCCCCCTTTATTCCAAGGCTGGGCGGCTTTGCTTCAGATATCCCCGCTCCGGGCATGAAGGTACTGGAAAGAAAGTTCTTACCTGCTATTTTCTAAGCCTAATGTATCCGATCCGCGTTTAAAGTACATATTTTTTAATTAAAAAAACAGGTCTGTGAGGATTTCACTTCCTCATATTGAGTCCTACTGAATTTTCATATGCCCTTTTAAGAATTTTCCTCTATTTATTTACTTAGCAATCCCAGCCGATGGAGGAAAAAAAAAAAAAAAAAAGGAAAGATAGAAAACCCAGATATATACAAGATAGGCTCGGATATTGGACCAAAGGAGAGATCAGTCCCAGGATGTTGGTACAGGAAAGGAGGCGGCTCTCGTTGCTCTGCCAGTGTAATGATGGTGCTCACACATATAGGACTCCTCGGGTGCGGGGTATCCTTTGGTCTCTGTGCTAAACTGGCTACAAGGCATTCAAGTAAGTTTGCGTGCGGATGCTGAGCAAAACCCCCGTTTTTTAAAGGGGGAAGAAGGAAAAAAAAAAAGCAATCTTGATTTTTTCCCCCTCCCTTTGCCACAGTTTCAATTCACGCCGGAGATCTCCGCTCTCTCCCCGGTCTCCCCCGCCGCGTCACGCAGGACACCCCCTCCGCTGGGGGGGAAAAGGCTCCGCCGCGGCGCTTCCTCTCGTCGCCTCTCCGCGGCCGCGCCCGCTCGCGCCTCCGCCATCCAGCGCCCGGCTCTGCGCCCCCGCCCG
>WEIV01015464.1:57514-83922 GCA_013390005.1 Calyptomena viridis
AAGGTCCTTGCGGGACACGTGTCCGCCGCTGGGCCAGGCTTTGCCTCGGAAACGGAGAGGGAAGCCCCTCCACCACCTCCCCGAGGCTCGGCCCCCGGCCCGGCGGGGCAGAAGAGCCGCGATCCCCCGAGGCGCTCCATTTCAGCGCTGCGCGCATCTCCTGTCCATTCCCGGACTCTCTGCGCAACCGAGCTCCGCGGAGCGCAACGGGAGCTCGCCCAGCCGTACCCGCGGCATCGCACCCCGCGCTGCGGCGGGCAGCGAACAGTCGCCCCGGTTCGGGGGTCATTGGGTGGGAGGGGAGCCCAAAATCCACCGCAGCCCAGGCATGTGCCCATTTCGCCGCAGGGCTCTGAAACGGAGAAGGCTGCGGGGTTCCCGTGCTGCATCTCGGGTGTCTTCTGCAGAAATCCCACCTGTGCCTGGATATCCAGTCACTTGGTGTCTGGAAGGGCTCTGTGCCAAGGCAGCTGTGGGTTCTTCTTGCTCATGCTTGGCCAGCGGCGAGCACCTTTGGCTTTCACCACATTGGATCCTGCAGGGAAAGGCTACCATGGGCTGTGGTGGCAGCAAAATTGTTTACACCGAGACTGGATTTCTAGTGAGAAAGGGGAAGGTTGTAACAGAGCCAGGAGAAGACGTTCCTTGCGCACCCCAGTCAGGACATGCTGGTCCATCGGGCTGGCCCTGTTTGTGGGCACCTCAACCCAGCCTCCATCTCTCCAGCTGACCCAGCTCACATGTACCTGTCCTCTCGTCCCCTTTCCCATCTCCCTTCTTCCCTCTCCCCCCAGTCCTGTGTTTGCTTTTCTGCTGTCTAGAAACACCACTGCAAACAAGGTGAAGCCAGGGCAAGACTGTTGTTTAAAAGTAGCATGCCGAGGAGCGTTTGTGTTGCCAAGACATTTCTTGGCATCTGGAAAATCTGAGAGGATGAGATGGGAAAATGGGCAGAGAAAAGTAGGGCTTAGAGGTAACCCAAGGAGGCCTGACACTTTTTGTTGGCCACAAGGCCCGTCAATTATCTTGACAGCCCCATTTTTATGTTAGAGGAGCATGGGACTCCTGTCCATCACAGGATCTGGAGTAGAGACAGTTACAAAGGAACTGCTGTGCAGAAGGGAAGTGAGGGGAACCTCACTGAACCCTCACCCAGCAGGCTTTATGAGATGTAACATTACTTTAATGTGCCGTTAGATCTACATTTAGAAAAAGGGTCATAATGTAGACTGGGCTGCACTGCTAAACAATTCTGTCACATAATTGTTCTCAACCCAGCCTCCTGTTGAGGGTCTCAGTAACTTCCATATCACACTGATAACTGCTATGCCTGAATCCAAAGTACGAACACAAAGCAAAGAGGGAAGGGACGATGTGACGGAGCCAGGAGTTATGGTTGGGCCAGTTATAGCATGGATGAGTTAAATCCTTGAAATAAGCAGGGGTGGTTTAGCGTATCAGAAAATAATTCCATAGGCAAGAGTATGTATCGCTTTGGATCATGTAAAGGGCCCTATGCCTTCTCAGCAAAGAATTCCTAAATTCAATCAAGTATGGACCATGCCAGAGATGTTAATTATTTTTTCAAACTGTTTAGTGACAGGAGAGAGAATCATAGAATTCTAGAATGGTTTGGGTTAGAATGGGTCTTAGCAATCATCTAGTTCTAACCCCTCTGCCATGGGCCGGGACACCTTCCACTAGACTGGGTTGCTCAGAGTCTCATCTAACCTGGGCCTCGAACACCTCCAGGGATGGGGAGTCCACATCCTCTCTGGGCAAACTGCTCCAGTGTCTCACCAGCCTTACAGTAAAGAATTTCTTCCTAATATCTAGTCTAAACATATCCTTGTTCAGCTTGAGACCATTCCTCCATGTCCTACCGCTACATGCCCTTGTGAAACAAACATGGATGAAAACCACCTGTTGTGTGACATGGGCATGGAGAGTAGAAACTTGAGTAATATTTGACTCATCTGGATTTCTTTCTTTGTTTTACAGTTAAGACTTTCGAGTCGTGTTGATGAAAGGTATGGATGTTTTATTACTGCTTCCATTAATCACTTGGCTAGAAGTCATAGGAACATCCTACAACCCCACCTTGCCAGGCAGTGGATCAGCAGAGAACACAAAAATGATGCTTACCATAAAGAACTTGTTATCTAAAGATGATCAGTTGCATGGTACATGATTTCACTTTTTTGTAAATATACGTTGTAGAGTGTACTTGCATAACCTTTACTCATTATATATATATGTATATAATCATACATTAATTACATATATAGGTATATAGTAATTGTGCCAGAATTTATATGATGAATTTAAAATGCAGATTTTTAATCTCCAGTTTTGAGATCCTCTGAAACTCTGAAATTAGTACTGTAAGATTATATTTAAATAGGAAAAATTACATGTGGTTAGGTTCACTGTTCTGGTTTTGGTTTTGAGGGGTTTTTTGGGTTGGTTGGGGGTTTTTTTTGTTTGATTTTGGTTTCTTAGGGGGCTTTTTTGTGTGGTTTTGGGTTTGGTTTTTTTAAAACAGAATTAACAGGGTTTAATAACACAGCCTGGAATCTCCTTGCAGTGAAAAGGGCTTGCACAGACGCTCCTCATGACAAGAGTTCTAATGACACCTCATTACTCAGCTGAACTCAAAGAAACTCCCCTAGCATCCTTGGGGACAGGGACTGTGTTGGTCCTCCAATGCCATGGACTGAGGCTCTTTTGCACTCTGCATTAAAATGAAAGTTTCTCTCCTCTGGTTTGGAGACAGCAAATCTGTGCCTTGCTGGCTTGTTTGCTCTGCCGCCAGCCCCAAACAATACACCACTGACAGATGTGTGAACTTTTCCATTCAGTGGAATGAAGTGTTAGTTGCAAAACAGAGTTTTGGCAATTTGAGTTGCCTCATGTACATCAATCTGTGAAAGACGCTTAAAATAAATCATGAATAAGTTACAAATACTGAATATTTTGAATTATCAATTCTAACAAGTCCACTTGAGAAAGTGGCAAGAGAAAGTGAAGACAGGCAGAATAGTGCCTGATGTCTGTCATTAAAGTTACTAGTGTTTCTAGATTAAATTACAGTCTTGCAGTGACATTGAATTGAGTCAGTGGAAAAAGCAGAGAAGACATTTTCACGTTTTTAAAACTTACTGAGAAAGAGAAGGTTTTTGACTGAAACCTATCATCTGACTTCTGACAAAGAGGAGTGTTTAGAAAACATACATCATATTTCAACATAGTGCTTGATATGGAGTTACTGGATGGCTAATGGTGGTCTTTGAGGATAAGAACTTTCTGTCTCTTGAGATTTTTTATTCACTGACATAGAAGAAAAAATTATTTTGACACTTTTGACTTGCTGTGTCCGTGAGTTACAATGGAAAGTCCGTTTGTGTGCAGGTTGAAAATCATCCATCCTGAACTGAGAGATGTGCTGAGGAATAAGGAAACTGCAACTCCAAATGGTTTGCTTTAAACTATGTACCTGGTAGCACTTTTTCTCTTTTCTGGAGACAATTTCAGTGGAAGTATCTTGTTGCATCCTTTACAGCCCAGTGATGGCAGCAACAATGGGCACTGCCAGCCCTAACTCTTGTGGAGTCAGAAGTCAGTGTTCACACACTGCATGGGCTTGCCTGTGCTCTCTTCTTCTGGTCTTGTGAACATGACAAAATCCTGAGTGTTTCGGTAATTAGACACCTGATTACATTTGAGGAGGTAGGACTCTGCTGTGACACAGCTTCCCTGAGGAGAAAAGACTGTTGCACCTACTAATATTACTGGCAAAGGACCATTCTAGAGCTCCAAGGTATTTGGTGCTTAGAAGACCAGAAACTAGGGAGTTGGATACGTGGTGGTACTAATGTGTGAAAACTGCAAGCAAACAAATGTAGCCTGGGTTTTGGGGTGTCTACTGAGTGAGCTATCATGAAGCAAAGCCTAAACTATTAATTACTGTTCAGTATAAATGCTTTCTACACATTACCTATTGTTTCCAATTTCAATATTCTTCTCTGTTTTTTTCAGTAGGTTTTGGTCAGCTACTACTGAGTTTGGAAAATTGAGAGGAGGTAGACAAAGGCAATGACTCAGAGATTACTTATAAGAACATATGAGATTCCTAAATCTTTGAGGGAAAGAGGCTGTATGTTTATGAGTTTATAAAGAAATGAGAGAATAGTGCCATAGTTCCGGTGAGGATCTTTTCACATAGACTGATGTTTTAATGATGCTGATGAGATTAATACTGGAATATATTGCACCTTTGTTTTTAACAATCTTCCTTTGAGACATTTGGAATCTCTTGGGAAAATACTCAAACTCACTTTCCCTTCCTGCAGTTAGAAGAATTCAGATTCAGCTTCATTCTGCAAAGCTGCTTTGCTTTAAGTAGCAGTTCTGCAAAACATAACTTCACATATTTCTTTTACTCTATGCTTTATTACTGAGAATATTTGCATGAAAACAGGGTCTTTGTTTTAAAGATCCTGCTTCTTACTCATTACAGGTCGTTGAGTTGGAAGCAATTACAGTACCATGTACAGAAGGCTCTGATCCCTTCAGAACAGGAAAATATAAGCAGGAATCGACAAAATTCTAAGAATCTAAGCTCTTGTTTGCATGAAAATGTCTTCATTTCCTTAGGAGTAAATATGTGACACAATGAAAAAAAAAAATGTTTCAAATGTCTCAAGGTTTGTATATGGGCATTAAACATTTTCTAGTATTATAATAACATCTTACATCCCACTTTGGTTGCTTTCATCCTAAAGAAGGTGTGTACAAAGGATATTTTTTTTGTGGGTAGTACTTTTTTATTGTTTCTAGAGGTAACATATCTTTTTCAGCTACAGCAACACTAATATAAACCAGCTACTGGAATACCACCCAGTGTGCTGTCTAAACCAAGCCAGGACTAATAAGGCAGTGCTGAAAATGCTAGCAGTCTGTCTCTGCTAGTGTTCTCAACTTCATTGCCACAGAGGAAGATGTGATAATTGGAAAATGTTCCAGAAAGTTTCAGATATGGCTCTACAGCCATTGTGTCAGGCAGCACTAGACAAAGTCAGCACTGGAACAGAGTGTGGTTAACCAGCTGCCACCATCCTGCTTAAAAGAGGAGGAAACTGTGGAGGAAGCAAAAATGGAGAAGACAATTACTTAATCTGAAATACTTGGCAAAATACAACATTAATTCCTCCCTGGTATAAAATACCATCCAAATTTTACTTTTGCATTCTATCCATACATTTGCAGCAGCAGCGTGGGGTCCTCCTGCCACTTCACAACAGAGATTGCTGGCTAAAGACCAAAACAGAAGAAATTACTGTTGCATCTCATTGTAGATACTACTTCCTTCACTATTTAATGGGTTTCAGATCCTTAGCCTAATTGATCTTGCTTCACAGGTGAAATTTACTCAACATATTTACCATTTTTTTTGCAGCTGTAATTTTACTAGAAGCTAGTCATTTAGATGAGAACACCATGCACATTTTGAGGGTTTATGTGTAGGGTTCCAGAATGGTCATTAAAAAAATGCCCATTCATAAACTCTGATTACTGGTAGCTTTTGGTGTGGTAACATTTAGGCACTATTTGAATGTCCTGAATAAAGTTTTCATCAAAACACTGAATCAGAGTTGTTAGCATCAACTTTAAGCAGCAGAACAGTATAAATAGTGTCTGCTCTCACGTGACTTTTCCCTACTCCCCAAATGCAGCTTATCTATTGCACACTCCTTACACTCGTTTCTCTGTTCCCATTAAACTACTGAATAGTTTTTACTCAGTGGAATGCATATCTCCATGATCTTAAAGATCATCTAGTTCCAGCTCCCCTGTCATGCACAGGAATACCTTCCACTGGACCAGGTTGCTCACAGCCCCATCCCACCTGGCCTTGAACACTTCCAGGAATTAAACATCCACAACTTCTCTGGGCAACCTGTTCCAGTGTCTCACCACCCTCACAGTAAATAATTTCCTCCTAATATCTAATCTAAACCAACCCTCTTTCAGTCTGAAGCCACTACCTCATGTCTTATCAGCACATGTCCTTGTCAAAAGTCCCTCTCCAGTTCTCTTGCAGACCCCTGTAGGTACTGGAAGGCCTTCTCTTCTCCAGGCTGAACAACCCCAACTCTCTCAGCCTGTCTTCATAGGAGAGGTGCTCCAGCCTTCTGATCATCTTCATGTGAAACAGTGTCAAATGCTTTGCAAAGGTCTAGGTAGATGACATTGGGAATTTACAGTAAGTAAAATTAATTCAGACCTAAGAAACAGTTTTGATTTGGTTTGCAGGGTTCACCTGGATGGTTCGGTTGTTTGTTGGTGTCTTGGGATGACTTTATGATTATCCCATATTCGTCTCCTCTATGCCAGGAGAAAAAAAAAAAAATCTTGTGCTTTTAAAAACTGAGCCCCAAGAGCCAAGAGAAAAAAACTAGGTAGAGAAATCTTTTCAAAACAATTCTACTGTCTCAAGGTCAATTTTTGCTATGTTACTGTGCAGTTTTGGTTTTGGTTTTGGTTTTGGTTTTTTTTTCCGGTGTGTGTTTTTTTTTGTTTTGGGTTGGTTTTTTTTTGTTGTTGTTGTTGTTTTTGTTTTGTTTTTTATTTTTTTCGGCGGCCTGGGCTGGAAAGGGGGGGAGGAAGACACTGGTCTTCTAGTTTTTCCAGGGAGAGTGCTGCCTGTTTTCTTCAAAAGGAAGAGACTTGGACTTCTGCATTTTCCTGGACTTTTTTTTTTTTATTTCTTCTTCTTCTCTCCTGGACTTGTTGGGACATCGGAGTGTCGAGACCTCACTGGGAGGCCTTTTCCACCGGTCTGGCCTGGGGGGGCCCCCCCCACAATCGGCCTGGGACTCTGGAGAGGACTCTAGATCTTCCAGTCTTCCAGTGAAAGACTTCATCGTTTATCGTTATATATATATATGTATATATTATTTGGTGTTTGGTGTTATTGTTTTTTGTTGGTTTTTTTTTTCTCGTGTGTTGGTTAAATAAATAGTTCTTTTGGTTTTTTTTCCCTTTCACTTTCCTTTGAGGAAATATTTCTTTCCTTGAACCTGGTGGGAGAGGGTAATTGCAGCCTGTTTTTATCAGAGGATATTTATCCTTCTGAATATGTTTGTTCCAAACCAGGACAGTTGGTCTTGTACTTGACTGGGTTATCCCTCACCCCTCAGGAGTGAGGAGAGGAACCCTGACCAAGGATGGTTCCTACCACCTGCAGAGCACTGCCACAAATTCGGTGGAGAATTTTAAGTTATTATATGTAGAAATGCCCACCATAGGGAGCTGGAGATAGTTGTCATTGTATGCTGCAAATCTCCCAGCCTGGAAATACAGGCCTGGAGAGGATCTCCTCACAGGTCCCATCTCATGTAAGCACCTTGCAACTTTTCATCAAGGATGGTCTACAAAACACCTGTTCCATATTTCCCCCACACTCTAGGGCTCTATCAACCCTTTATGTCAATCTGGAAATGTGCAGAAACAAAAATCTCTGATAGTTTGCAACAACAGAGAACTAGTTGTAGTGCTCTGATTTCTAACTGGGTGGGCCCTTCCACAAGCAGTGCAGCAAGGAAACGCTAAGATGGCAGCACTCAGGAATTACATGACGTATGAGCTGAGGATTGCCCCTTTGTGTCCCTCTGGAAATGGCATTTATCTATACCAAGACCTTGTGGGTTATTTGCTGTTAGAAGGAGATTTATTTAGAATTCAGTGTGCCTGTACGTTTCCTTAATCCCATAGTCACGTAACTCAGAACAAAAGCCTCAATCTTAGGACAGTGAGATTTTAAATGGAACCAGACATCACCATGACCACTCTGCTCAGGCACCCCTTTGATACAGCCCCTCACTCTGAGCCCGGATAGGGAAAGAGTGATAGAGGTGGAGCACAAGTCAGCACAAATTGTTTCAGGAAGGACTCCTTTTAAGGTGGCGTATCTCCACCTGCTGTCCCCAGTCATTTAATAGCCATTCTGTAGTATATAAAGCAATGCAAAAGTGACTTTAACAAAAACTATCCTGGTGCCTTATCTTTCGTAAGCTTGAAAGTCTCCAAGGTACCTCTGAGGCTTGTCCATTGCTGCTAAAGCCTGAGGGATTCATCTGAACCAGCATGTTCTCTTATATAATTATGATTTCTCTCCTTCCAAGAGGAAAAGACTGTTTGAGGGGGGAAAAAAAATAAAAACAAAAACCAAAAAAAACAGCCCATTGGATAATGCTTCAAGGCTCTGAAATGGAAAAAAATTCTTAGTGAAGAACCTCAATAGCAACAGAAGTGTGCCTGAAATGTGAAGGATTGCATGAATATTTCTATTTATGACCACTAGCCTATAGAGAACAATGCTGCCTTAGCAAAGTCACTCTTTTTAACATGAACTTTGCAGTGTTAAGCTATATGTATTTTCATACATTTCTGATTGAACTTTGCATAATGGTTCTCATGAAAGAAAGCAAAACTGGAGGTCTTTGTACTTCCCACAGCTATTTTTCAAGCCAGAGCTGTACTTTGTTTTCTGAAATTGATACACCCATTCAAACAAATATGTGATAAAAAATGTGTTCATGTGTGAAAAAGCCATATGCAGTACTGAAATTCTGGCCAACTCGTTATATAGATACTACATGCTAGAGAAATGATGACTCAGTAGGGGAATTTTACTCATCCTGTAACATGCTTAACTTCATAAGCAACACCTTACTTTCACTACTCTTACTCCTGCCAGGGGCCAGGGAGGTAGGGATGTGTATGGCCATAGGCAGGGTAACTTAGGAAGCTATTCTACTGTCTCTGCTGTGGATTTGGTTTGGTTTTAAATGAGATATATACTCTCTCTGTAATATCAAGTACAGACATGGTGCTTCTCAGTCTCTGATGAGAAGGAAGAGGCAAGGAAGACTACAGCCTTGTGACACTCCACCTGGAGTACTGCATCCAACTCTCGGACTCACAAAATAACAAAGACATGTCCCTGCTCATGGCAGGGTATTGGAACTAGATGATCTTTGAGGTCCCTTTCAATCCAATCATTCTATGAAGGCAAACTGTACCACTTTTTTCTCCAAACATTCCCAAAGCACATATACAGCACACAAAGTTCTCTTACCAGCCCATTTTAAAGGGTGAGCTTGAAATATATTTTAAAGGATAACCAAAGGTAAAATATCTTTCTAGATATCTCTCTCTGTAAATCTCTCTGGTATTTCTGAGAGTCTAGGCCATGGTAGGTACAGTTCCCAAAGACAAAAAGAGATATATCCAAAAGGATTTGAAGTGTTGTAGAAAAATAAAAATTACAAAAAATCCAAATTTTGTCTGGGAGACAAAGCAGCGGTCACAAGTCTTGAAGTACACATGAAAAATAGTCTGTTAAAGGGGTTGCTGCATTTAGTTCTCCTTGTTTGAGGCACAACTTAGTGCATCTAGAGAGGCAGTTGGCACGTCTCCCTTCTTCAAAGAAATCCAAAGAAATCCTGCCAGAACAGGACTGAGCATAATTATGCATAGGATCTCCAGATTCATATTAGGGCTTGGTATATACAACTATAGTACTGGGGTCTCGTGCATATGTATAAAAGCTTGAAAGAAAGGAAAGAAAGAAAGACAGAAAGAGGAAAATAAGAAAGGAAAGAGAGGGAAAGCAAGAGAGGGAAGGCAGGCAGGCAGGCAGGAAGGCAGTCAGGCAGGCAGGAAGGCAGGCAGGCAGGCAGGCAGGCAGGAAGAAGGCAGGAAGGCAGGNNNAGGAAGGAAGGAAGGAAGGAAGGAAGGAAGGAAGGAAGGAAGGAAGGAAGGAAGGAAAATGATGAATAATTTGCTAAGTGTAAATTTTCAATCCAAGGTTGTGAGTCAAAGGGTCAGTGCCCTGTATCTGCTGCAGGATTCCTCATAGTAAAGCTGTGCTGCCTCTGTATGGGCAGAGGTGCAGTAGTCACTGAAGTTTGCTTCTGGGGTCTGCCTTTAGGGACTGGTGGCCAACAGACAGGGATTCAAAGAAGGGCTACAAGAGGGGAAGATGTGTCTTTCAAGGGGAAGCTTAAGTACATCAATCTATTTAATTTAACAAAGACAAGGTCAGGGGGAGAATTGGATATAATTTATAAATTTCCTGTCTCCCTGTAGAAATAGAAGTGTAGAAATTCGATAATATATGGCATTTCGGTCAAGTGGAAAAAAGTCTGACAGGAACCAGTGAAATTTGAAACTAGACATATTTTAGCATGGAAGGTAATTAATTATTAGAACAATTTACCAAGGATTGTAATAGATTCTCCATCACTGGGCATTTTGAAGTTGGAAATGATTGATTTTCTCAGAGAAATTGTTCCTCTTGTTACTACAGGAGTTAATTCAAAAAAGTAATTCTCTGTGACCTGTGTAATACAGGGAAAACATAGATGATCAAAAATAGTCTTTCCAGCTTTGGAAACTGTAAGCTTGCACCAAACAGATAATGTACAGCCGCCTATCTCCCATATTCTCCTAATGTAATTTTTTAGTATGGTTCAAACATTTATTTACATTTTCTTGTGAAATTTACAGTGAAGGACTGTTACATAAACTACATGCTTGCTTTTTGGGTGGGATACTTTATCTGGCCTACGAATTCAAAGGTTATAAGGCTGGGTAACAACTAATCATCTGGCTTGAGTACCTCCAGCACAGAGCATTGCATTTCACCCCACCATTCCTCCACTACTTGAGGAGCTGATGTCTAATTGACAATACAAAACTTGAGGGAGTGGCTGATACATCTGAAGGCTCTGCTGCCATTCAGCAGGACCTTGATAGGCTGGAGAGCTGGGCAGGGGGAAACCTAATGAGGTTCAACAAGGGCAAGTGTAGGGTTCTGCACCTGGGGAGGAATAACCCCAAGTACGTCGGGAGCTGACCACCTAGAGAGCAGCTCTGTGGAGAAGGACCTCAGAGTCTTGGTGGATGAGAAGTTGACTATGCGCTGGCAATCTGCCCTTGCAGCCAGAAGGGCCAATGGTATCCTGGGGTGCATTGGGAAGAGTGTGCCCAGGAGGTCAAGGGAGGTGATCTTCCTCCTCTTCTTGGCTCTAGCGAGGCCACATCTGGAGTGTTGTGTCCAGCTCTGGGATCCCCAGTACATGAAAGACAATAAGCTGCTGGAGAGGGTCCAGTGGAGGTCCACAAAGATGATGATGAGGGGTCTGGAGCATCTCTCTTACGAAGAGAGACTGTGGGAGCTGATCCTGTTTAGTCTAGAGAAGATTGAGAGGGGATCTCATCAATGCATATAAATATCTCAAAGGCAGATGTCAAGAGGATGGTGTCTGACTCTTTTTAGTGGAGCTCAGCAACAGGACAAGGAGTAATGGCCACAAAATAAAGAACAAGAAGCTCAACCTCGGCATGAAGAAGAACTTCCTTCCATTGAGGGTGGCAGAGCATTGGAACAAGCTGCCCAGGGAGGGCATGGAGTCTCCCTCTCTGGAGACCTTCAAAACCCAGCTGGATGCATTCCTGTGTAACCTGCTCTAGGTGACTCTGCCTTGGCAGGGAGTTGGACTAGATGATCTTCAGAGGTCCCTTTCAATCCTAACTATCCTATGATTCTGTAATTGACAACAGCAGTTTCCAAAAGGTGCATGGGTTATAGTTTGCCATGGGGATGCAGGGGAAAGTTGGATGTCTTGTCCGTCTTAGTGGCATATGAGCTCCTGATTTTTCCAAGCTCCTTTGTAAGTTACACTCCAGACCAAATTTAAAGAATGAGATTCTGCTGCTGCTGCTGAATCCATCCTTGAATTTCAGCGAATTCCACTGGATGAGCCAAAACGATGCTGCATTTGCCACACTAAAAAGACCCAAAATTATTGATTAATAGTTCCCATGGATTTTGTTATGCAGAACTAAATATAAAGCAGGACAATACTGGACCTCTACGAAGAGGACCTCTCTATTCCTGATCACCTTTCACTGAGAGGTAGTAAATAAAAAGGAAAAAAAATCTACATTAAAGTAGATGGAGAATTTTTTATTTCAATACATGTCCAAGGTCTTCTCAGCCACTGCATCAAAGTGTACTGTCTAAATACAGCAGAGTGTCTGTCTCTGAGCAGTGCTCAATGCAAATGTTACTTGACCTAGAAAATTACTGCTCACAAGGAAAGGAGAACCCCTTCGACATTTTGATGGTAAGTCATGGAGACCAACTATACAGAGAACTGTAAATAAACATTACTTCAAAGTGTAGCTCTGGGCAGTTCTGTATAGTTCATCTGAAGCCATTACAACATTCATAGCTATATAAAAGAGCCAAGCTAGAGGGGGGGAGTGTCCTTTGTTACAGCTGGAAAAAAAATGAATATAACAATTTTTCTAATCAAAGAGGTTAGTTAATTTTTTCTGCAAACTTTGTCTTTGAACTACCACAGGTACAATGCTGCTACTCTTTCTCCATAAACAGTATTGTTAGTGGAACTGATTTTACATACAGCACAGGATACTTGAGAAATAAAACAAAAGCAGCGATCATACACAGTAAAATGTGCACTTTAAAGCGTAGTTGAGAAAATTGTTTGATATTCTCACTGGGTCTGTTTGGGGTTTTTTTTAAATTAGATTTGTTTATTAAAATAATGCCCTTTCCCTCTGTAGTAGGTCTAGGTAGAAATAGCAGTTAAAAATGAGCTAAAATTATCCATGGGTTGAATTTTCACATCAGTTACTTATTTCACAGATTACATCCTTTTATGAATTTTATCCATCATCAAGTTGAATCTATTTGCTATAATCATGCACCATCTCGTTGTGAAGAAGGATCAATTCATAACTGTTTTTTTTTAACTTCATATCAAGATATAATGAAGACAATTAAAACAAAAAAAAAACCTTCTCATTTCAACCAAACAAAAAGTAAAGGAAGAGGATCTAGACACTGGGTATCACACTAGTTTTCCATGAAAGTTATGTAGCATTAACCCTGGAATGGAAAGCAAAACTATTCCCCTCTCCCACCTTCCTTCTGAAGCCCAAAACAATCACTCATTTACTTAATGACTGTAACATAAAGCTACACTTGGACTAGCATGTTAAACACCTGAACAAGACTCAGCTTGCACCGGATATGAATGATTCAGATATGAGTGATCTGACTACTGCTGATGTGCATTAACAGCAGAGATTAGTCAGTCAGCTCTCTGCAAGTGTTCAGGTGGCAAAATGAGCAATAAGTGGCGATGCATTGTAAGGCATTAGAGATTTTTGGAGGATGAGGGTGAAGGAGGGAAAATTGCTGTTACCTGCAATGCAATTGAACAGGTAATGGGAATTTGGAAGAATAAAAAAAAAAACTGCACTCAGAACCTCGCCTATTTGCAATATTGAGTCAATTAGGTGATTAGATTTTGACCTCACATTCTGCATAATTTTGATCAGGACATCCACAATGACCTGACTTTCTGTATTTCTCTAGCTGAATTTCTTTTATAGTGGTCACTAAACATTTAGTCAGAAATTTTGCTAATAGCAAGAAACAACCATCCCTTTGAGAGAGATGCTCAATGCAATGAGCATAGTCTGGATGTTCAAGATAAACTCACTCAGAACCCTGCAGTTAGTGGAAAAAAACCATTGCTGCAGGCCAACACTGACAGATCCCTGCTAGGCTGGGCTCTGGCACTGCCAACACTTAAATGTTTTACACTTAACTTTTAAAAACAGCTTTTTATATGGGAATTTTGCAATCAAACCCCCTCGCCCCAGAAGCCTGCTCCAGTTTCTAATGTGAATCACTGTTGCTAGACAAACCTACACTTCAGCTTTATTGATACTGTGTGAGAAGTGTACTGGGCATAAGGGATTTGCCTATTCTGAGACCTCCACCCCCACTATCATACCTGTTTTGGGAACTGGATTGCTGCTAGCAAATATGGGTAAAAATCATTTATTGTACCGCAAAATTTCTCAAGGGAATGCATTTCTGGCTGCTTTACACAGGCTCTGAAAAAGCATTTTGAAATGACACAGCGGTATAATGTAAAAATCACCACAATTAGCTTGCACCTTGAGTCTATACACCGGGCCAAAGCTAAGGGCACGTCTGCCAGGAGGTCCCTGAGGCACTGGGATGATCGAAGCTACCTGCTCTTAGCAGTAGCTTCTAAGAGCCCACACTGGGATAATTGTCTCTGTTTCCTCATCGTGAGGGTTTTGACACGATGGAATGATATGGACATCTTTTCCAGATTTTTGAATAAATGACATCTTGCCTTAAATATCGGCATGTACTCTTCAGAGGTCTTGCTGTGAAGGAGGGAGATTTTAATGAGCAGGCAGCATCAAGTCAGGTCACTTTCTCCTGGGGTTTTGTGTAATTGCTGCAGGCCTCAGCCAGAGATGGATGTAACAAACGTGGTGCTGGAGAGCTGTATGGCCTGGTTCTCCCCTGCAGCCTCCCAGCTGAACAGAGAAGAGAGGCACGGATGCACCTTCTTGGAGGGAACAGGGAGGGAGGTCACACTCTGCCACCCACAATCTGCTGGAAGACCCGCTGCAGAGCATGGAGGCTGCAGCCACTCCCGCTCCCAAGGCCAGTGACACTGTCATTGCCCATTCCAAGCCCAATGAATTGTTAACACGGCATTTTTCAACCTAGAGATCAGGCCCTCTGGAGACCGGGCAAATGTGCAGAGACACTCAACAGCAGGGAGTGAGAAGAAACCTGCTTTGCAGGGCAGAGGTAGGGCTGAGGGCGAAGCAGTGGGTGGGAAGTGCCCAGCCATTGCATGCTTCACCCTTCCCATCCCCTTGCCCCATGCTCCTGCTTTTTTCTACTTTTCAGTACATTTCCAAGTATTTGTTTTGTGAATAACAATGGATATACGGTTATATTTATCTGCAGAGGTGATTACTTTAGAAGCCCAAACTGAGCATGGAAAACTTAAAAAGCTTTAATGTGCCCATTTCTATAGATAACCATTTTCAAAGAAATTACCTCTTTTAAAGAGACAGTTTCTTTGGGACAATAATGCTGTCATGTAGGAGGGCACGTTTATAACTCAGGCACAACTGGAAACATTTCTGGTACTGCTCAAACCGAACCATACAGTTTTTAAGAAGGAAAAAGCCACTTTCTCCTCTAATCCATTATTCTGTATAACACAAGTCACATAAGTTCATCAGGTTTCTTAGTATCCCATAAGTATGTTTTGCTTAAGAAGATGGACATCTTCCATATACAGACACACACAAAACAAAAACAAAGAAACAAGAAACAAAACAAAACAACCAACCAAAAACTAAAAAAAAACCCAAAACAAACAAAAAGCCCACAAAACAAGCAGGCAAACAGAAACCACCATATCAGGTCACATGTGAGACGGGGCTTTCAGATGAGAGGTTTAGTCTCTACCTGTAACTAATCAGCTGTCTCCCAGCTGATGGGATAAGACTAACAAGCAGCTAACTTAATGGAGAGGGCCTGCTGTGGTTGAAAAGACTGGGTCATGTTAAGGATAAGGCTCTGTTATGCAAAACTGGGTGATCTGCCTGTTATCTAGGTGATGGTAGGGAGCTAGAAGGAGTCAGGTGGTAAGATTTGTCTTACCCACGTTATCTGGCTTTGAGTTATGCTCGTGATTAATTTTTTTCCCTTTGGGAAGAGTGTTGGAAGGCATTGCCTGTACTCAGTTCAGCTAGCTGGTCTGCCAGCCTGCTCAAGGGAAAGACAGAACTGAGGAGATGCTTGATGAATGGAAAACGTTCAGATGATGCAAAGGTTGTTTTGCTATAGTGATCCTTGCTGACCTATGCAAGAGATTTGATTGTGATGTGTGTGTGTTGGCTTTTAACAGCAATTATATGATTACATAGAGTATTTTATCTATATTTTTGTCCTTGAACTATGTTGCAGCTGTAAGTGTTAATGAGGAATATGGAAAGTTTACCACCATGCAGTGCAGAGCTCTGTATAGGATGGGCAACGCCTAAAACTAGACAGTGTGTTAACCTCTTCCCTAGGAGCTGTTCTAACTCACTAGTGAAAGCATCTCTACCATCAGAGACTTCAAATCTTGCTAGAGCTTCCCTTAAAGCCTTGCAGCACCAGGTGCTGCACACAAATTGGTTTGGTAGCTCCCTCCAACCAAGTTCTTACCATCTGTCATTGCAGTGCTCAAATGGGTCTCTTAATCTGGCAGTATGAATGCTCAAATCTATAGAGAGGCTTATACAGACACGCTCCACTCTTTGTGGTCCAGGCAAAGATCCAAAAAAATAAATAAGGAGATCTGGGTACCAGGGTGTAAATCAGGCAGAACTTAAAAGGCACAAAGCCGCTTTGGCATCTTTTATTTGCTATCAAAACCCTTCTGTGGTGTGTATGGGTTTAGTACTGTGGTTCGCTTTCAGTTAAAGGCTAAAAAACGCCTGGAGACCGGCTTCCTTCCCTGTGAATGAGTGCCTGCACTACACTAGATGGCACTGCTTAATACTCACGTTTTTGTCTTGTTTCTACTACGACGGTTACCTGGACCTGGAGCCTCTTGTAGCTGCAACTTCGTCAGACTTTAATCAGCGCTCTTGTGGCCGCTGGTGATGGGATTGACTGCAAGGCAGTATTGGGAGCAGCTGTGTAAGAGTCATCAGAAACATGTTCTAAGTTCATCTCTTTACCCTAATAAATGAGTAAAGCAGAGGTTTTTTAGAGATAACAGCAAAACTCGGTATTAATTTGTGTGTAATCTTTGACTCTTGCTAACATCCCTCATCTCCTTTCTCTCATGACTGGAATAAAAAGCATTGGTAGAATTGCTGCAGACATCAGCCATCTTACAAAGCAGAAAATCTGAGTGATAATACAACTGTTAGATACTGATCATTAAACAGGGAGAGAGGAGAAGCTATAGAGTAACAAGTCTCTGCTATCATCAATAGCTTATAGATTTGGCAGTGAACAGCTGTGTTTCTGCTTTCAGAATGGTGTTCAGCTGATTCAGAAGCTTGAATCTTGAAAGGAGAGGTTGAACAAAATTTAGGATTGTTGTTGAACAATCCCGTGTTGCACCCTTCACTCACTAATAAATTGCTGAATACATCTAAAGTGAGAAAGCGTAAAGTCCCACTAGTATTTTATGTACTTTTTGAAATATGATGCATACTTACAAAAGTCAAGCATTGTATGTCATGACTAGTGTATGGCTTTTGTATAACTTCAAAATGTGTTGTAAAAGCAGTTACTAGTTGAAGTACTGATCTCCTCCAAGAATAAACAGAAGGCTAAGTGCTGTTAACCTAAGTTAGATACTTTGAAGTCGGCTGGGTCTAGAATATTAAAAATTGACTAAAGTTGTATTAGAATACATTAGTTACTTCTGAAGGTGAGTAAAGTTCTGGAAAAGAGCAAAGGGGTTAGGTGTCTCTTGGGGAAAAGATGGGAAAAGCAGAGGATTGTGGTCACTGTAGGTTGGCCACCCTAATGTGGTAATAAGTAGTGAGGGGAATTGCAGAGAAATTCTCTGATGCTGAAATGGAGGGGAAGCATCAGAGACATCTTGGCTCTTTAAATGATGATTTGTTTGGTTTCTGACTGAGGCAGTGGAAGTGGGAATTAAACCTGAAGATTACTCTAGGTGGGAGAGCATGCAAGTGCACACAAGGGTTATTTAGAATTTAAAAGATCTGGAAAAATGGATTAAAAACACTGGGTGAGATTCAATAAAGATAAATAAGATGCAATGCATTTGTTAGTTGATTATTCCTCCTCAAGAGGATGAAAAATAAATGGTTAGGTTGCATTTTTTCAGAAAATGGTCTTGGGAGTACACTAATCATAAATCATGGCTTTGCTGTTGCCAGAACAACCCCTGAATCTCATAAGAGTGGGAGATACAGA
The DNA here is from genome assembly GCA_013390005.1 of Calyptomena viridis. Lineage (NCBI taxonomy): Eukaryota > Metazoa > Chordata > Aves > Passeriformes > Eurylaimidae > Calyptomena > Calyptomena viridis. Next base: position 75,411 of record WEIV01015464.1, read on the forward strand.
CAGAAATATAGATTGCAAGACACATGGAAAGATCCTTTTTCCACCCATCATTGATCAAGCCTCAGCTGGATCAGTGGTTTTGGATATTATACTTTAAGAGCAATGTGGCACACTTGGAGAGCATCCAGAGGAGAATAACATGTTCTCTTTAGTAAAGAACATACCCTACAAATAAGAGATTTCTAAAAACCTGTCTAGATTAGAAAAGAAAAAATTGGGAGTGGGAAAAAAGGAACTATCACAATTTTTCAGAATATAGAGACTGTTTCAGAGGGGGAGAGGCTATCTCCAAATATGGTGGATAAGAGCAACAGCTTTAAATTGGTGCAAGGAATATTAAGGCTTGACATGAGAAAAATCTTGCAGTTATTGTTATTCCTTCCTTGAGACAGTGAGAGGGACTAGGTAGACCCTTTTTGCACTGTTTTTCTGTTATGATATTTCATTGTAATTAATACTAACAATTTCATTTAAAGGATACAGCTGTGCCACTCCATATCCTGGATCTGGTAAGCTGACAAGGCTGATGCTGTATTTTTAGACCCTAGCCTTGAATTTTATTGTGTCCAAACAGTATTCTCTTTTATTTTCCTTTCAGCCATGCTGAATTGCTCATCTGAAATAAAAAACAGGGATGTGACTATGTTTTTAAGACTTCTCCACTGACATGTTATACCTATTTCTTTTTTTACACTCAAAACCCAGATTACAAATAATAAGAAGAAAATAATAATACTTCAAATAAGACCATTTATGTCTTGGGGTTTTTTCCCAGTGGCTCAGTAAGTAGAAGGTATAGACTAAGCCTTTTAGCATGGCTATAAAACAAACCTTATACCAAGCTTATAATCAAAAATGTGAATTAAGCTTTCTGGAGTTCTCCATCCAGGCTTTAGCCAAAATTCAAGAATTGGAGTATCCCCAGAGACAGTCACCTTAGGTGAGGTGAAAATTACTCTGTTCAGCTGAAGAAGGAAAGGAGAGTTGGAAACCATGTGAAACCATTCTTACCATAAGAAGAATGAAAAGCAGACTCTATCTGAAGCTGGAACAACTTAGCTATCAAAATAAATTAGGAAAGCAAGTATTTTCAATGAGGTTACTTACTACATACTTCTGTTGTGTTGGTACTTACTGCTCCACTGAAAGTACAGAGACACATAAGCTGAAAAAATTTAGTTTATCCCTATATGGGGCTGCTCTCTCTCTGGGAGAAACTGGCTGCTCATGGCTTAGATGGCTGCACTCTTTGCTGGGTAAAAAACTGACTGGGTGGCTGGGCCGAGAGAGTGGTGGTGAATGGGGTTAAATCCAGCTGGCAATCAGTTACCAGTGGTGATTCTTGGGGGCAGTATTGGGCCCAGTCCTGTTTAATATCTTTATCTATGATCTGGATGAGGGGATCCAGCGTACCCTCAGTCAGTTCTCAGACAACACCAAGTTGGGTGGGATTCACAAGAGGTTGCACTTGCATCACAACGACCTCATGCAATGTTGCTACAGGCTGAAATAAGAGTGGCAAGTTCAATATGAATCAGCAGTGCCCTGGCAGCCAGGAGGGCCAACTGTCCTGTGGGGTATCAGGCAAAGTATCACCAGCTGGTCAAGGGAGGTGATTTTCCCACTCTGCTCTGCACTGGGGCAGCCTCACCTTGAATACTGTGTGCAGTTTTGGGCACTGCAATATAGACAAGATATTAAGCTGTTAGAGAGCATCCAAAGGAGGGCAACAAAGATGGTGAAGGGCCTTGAGGGGAAGCCGTATGAGGAGTGGCTGAGGTCACTTGATCTGTTCAGCCTGGAGGAGACTGAGGGAAGATCTCGTTGTAGATCACGCAGATTCCTGGTGAGGGGAAGAAGAGAGACAGACACTGATCTCATCTCTGTGGTGACCAGTGACAGGACCCACAGGAATGGCTGGAAGTTGTGTTGGGAGAGGTTGAGGTTAGATATTAGAAAAAGGTTCTTCACTCAGAGGGTGGTTGTGCACTGAAACATACTCCCTAGAGAATTGGTCACAGCACCAAGCCTGACAGAGTTCGAGAAGCATTTGGATGCTTTCAGGCACATAGTGTGACTCTTGGGGATGGTCCGGTGCAGGGCCAGGAGTTGGACTCAAGGATTCTTGTGGGTCCCTTCCAACTTGGTATATTCTGTGATTCCGTGGAAGGACATGGGGGTGCTCGTTAACAGCTGGCTAAACATGAGCCAGCAGTGTGCCCGGGTGGCCAAGAAGGCAAATGGCATTCTGGCTTGTATCAGCAGTAGTGTGGCTGGCAGGACCAGGGCAGTGATTGTTGTCCTGTACTCAGCACTGGTGAGGGCATACCTCAAGTCCTGAGGTGCTGAAGTGTGTCCAAACACTCAAGAATTGGAACAGCTGCCCAGGGAAGTGATGGAGTCACCATCTTGGAGGTATTTAAAGACTTGTGGATATGGCACTTGGGGACATGGATTAGTGGTGGACTTGCCAATGGTGGTTAACTTTGACTTAATGGTCTTAAAGGTCATTTCCAACCTAAGTGATTTTATGATTCTATGGCATGATGCAGCAAAAACTGCTGAGAGAAGTCACTTGATCTAGAAAGATGTGTCAAAAGATTATCAGATTTCTGTGAGGTACTTACTTTTGCCAACATTAAAATGCAACACAAAATATCGTGTTTCTTAATCATAACATGGCAAAGGAGATAAAACAAGGAGACATTTTTGGTTAAGTCAGGAAAAGTTTTCGTCCTTTTGTTTTCAACAAAAGACTTTCTTGTAATGCAGATGTTTTCTCTGATAAAGGTGTTTGTTTTTTGAAACATTAAATCTCAGTGATGTGATGTAACCGAAGAAAAATTGGATATTAATATATTCTGGTTTTTACAAGGGTTTTGCAAACTAGAGCTTTAGTAAGAAATATAAGTGGATACTTTAGGAGCTTGTGTTAGAAAAAGGATTTGTGTTCTGTTTTCAAACCTTACTTCTGTCATATTTGTAAACGTGGAATTTATGCACACCATCAAATGCAGCATTGGAAAGAGTATTTTTCTTATATAAGCATTGTAGAGCAGATGACAGAAGCCTGCTAAACCTTAATTTGAAGCTCAGGTACAAATAAATTTTAACTCTGTGTACAATAACTTTTATAGGTGGATTTAAAAATGTGTGTTTGAACTAGAATTAAGCATCATTTTACACAAGAAATTGAGACGTATAACTGAATAGTATTTGCAGATGTAGGAATGTACACTTAAAAGGAAAATATTCTAAGGAAATCATGTTTCCCTAAAATGTAATGATATAAAAAAATATTTTGCCCTTCATGTCACTGTCCTTCATTTCTGTATAAAAAGACGATTGCAGTATTTATAACAAGGAGGATGGAGTGGGTATCTCATGGGTGTTTTAGATAGCTCCTTCCTTTCCTCTGCTTACCTTGCCTGTTGCTCTTCAGTATCTTGGGCTCCTTTACATAAGTGCCCCAAATTGGTGTTCATCACATCAGGGAAGTCCTGGGCCTGGGCAGGGCAGGGCAGGGCAGGGCAGGGCAGCTAGATGCTGGCCACTGAAATTGCCAGAGTCCTTGAGCCTGTAACCTCCCTATTTCTTCCAATCCTGTTAGATGTTAACCTACTTAAAGACATCTTCAAAATCTCTCTATAGATGATTTGCAGGTGTAAATCCCATTCGAAATCAATAGCAGTATTTTTTTTGGCCTAAATGATCAACGTACTTTTTAAAATCTTACCCATAGCTTTAGCACAGAAAGATAACACTCACATGAGTTTCCAATGGCCTATATTTGCTGTTACGAGACCTCTGTTTTTGTGTAGTTACTGCCATCTGAACTCACAAAGGTAAATGTGATGAAGAACTAATGCTCTTTTGATTGAAAATCAGTGGAAACAAACTTAGAGATTTTGAATTATTTTTATTCTTGATATTATTATGCTTCTGAGAAAAGAGACTAGTTAAAGGACCCACCTCCTGTTTTTCCAGCAAAAATGCTTGTTCCTGGTTGCATGGAAGCTGCTATGCCACAATAAAGCACAATCAGAGGTAAAGCCCTAAGTGTTGAAGTGCTGCAAATAGGCAATGCTTATTCTTTCTGCACCTCAAATTAGTTTTGTTATAGAATCATGTAGGTTGGAAAAGACCTTTAAGATCGTTGAGTCCAACCATTGCAGATGTGCACAGGAGTTACACAGAATGGTTCAGGCTGGAAAGGACCACAGTGGGTCATCTGGTCCAACCTCCCTGCTCAAGCAGAGCACATTGCACAGGATCGCATCCAGATGATTCTCAAATATCTCCAGTGAGAGAGACTGTACAACCTCTGTAGGCAATCTGTTTCAGTGCACAGGCACCCACCCAGTAAAGTTCTTGCTCAAATTCAGGTGGAACTTCCTGTGCATCTGGTTCTGCCATTGCCTCTCATCCTATTGCCAGGCATCACCGAGAGGAGCCTGGTTCAACCCTCTTGGCACGCCCTCTTTAGGTAAGTGTAGACATTCATGAGGTCGCCTCTTAGTCACCCCTTCTCAAGGCTGAACAGGCCCAGCTCCCTCAGCCTTTCCTTGTAAGAGAGATGCTCCAATCCCTTGTTCAACTGTGTAGCTCTCCACTGGACCTGCTCCAGGAGCTCCGTGCCTGTCTTGTACTGAGGAGCCCAGAACTGAGAGCCCAGTCACAAATGTGTATTTATGGAATGCAAGCTGGATATTGAAAATTTGTGGTTGAAGAATTTGAGCTCTCCTCTGAATTGGCATAAATAAAGTGAAACACTTACCCTGAAAGCTACTTTAATGATGAAAATATTGCTGATTTTCAGTGCATTTAGAAGAATGTCCAAAGTTAACTAATTATTTCACTTTGCAACTAGTAAATGATCCTAGCTCATTAATGAGTTTTCTTACTCCTGTGCATTTCACATGGACAACAGGGACCACATGTTCATGTAGAAAAATAAGATTTAAAGGTCTTCTAGCTACTTAAAAGAATAATTTTGAAAAAGCTGCTCTTAACAGTCAAAATTTTGTGGAGTATTTCCTACATGAAACCATTAATACTTCTAGCTTTCTGTGGGTTCTGTGATTTACTTGGATTTTTTTCATACAGAAAAGTAGTGTTTTCTGCCTTTTTTGGCCACAGGGCTGTCAGTAAACACCTATGTGAAATCAGTATGGTTTGATTTTACACCCAAGGTCAGTTAACAAAACAGATTTTTTGTTTTAAATGGTAAAGCCATAAAGTACAAGGCTAGCTACATGTATAGATGAGGATGCTCCACAGTGCTGAGACAACATTGATCTTGTCCTGCAGACTTTACTTCCATGTTTCATGAAAACTAAAAAGGAGAGAAGATTTAAAGCAGGATTTCACAACTGTCCCCTAAAGGAAATAACTTCCAATGTGAAAAGGGAATTATATCTGATTTTAAAAAATATGTAACGCCTCAGTCACAATCTGAATCTTGTTTCAGTGCTGGCTACTAATTTAGCATGGCAAAAGGGTAGTTGTCTTGGCTAGATACATTCACAAACCCAAAAGCATGCACTAAATGAAAACTAGGTATCATAAATGTTTTTCAGGCCCTCAGTGCCAGAGGCTGCACATTCCCTAAAATCTTTTTTCCAAATATGTTATATGTGTACAAAAAGTTGGCATGCACACACATAACACATCTAAGTGCAGATGTTTTTTGTGATCTTAATAGTGATTTTTTTTCCTCCCAGTTTTCTCCTTTTCTTTCTATGTGCATGTGGATGTGGAGTAGAGAGGGAGGCAGAACATGTAATGAGAGTCTTATGTTTGTTAGCTGTGGAAATAGGATTCTCCTTAATGTTTTCTTCCTCTCAGAACCCCATATTTGCTATTTTCAGTGTCCCAGCAGTTTATACAGGATAGAAAAAATGCCATATAGAAAAGCCAGGCTGGGCCACACTGGATCAGCTTGAGAAGTAGATGCTGCCATGTGGGGGCCACCTCCAAGCCCAGAGGTGAGGTGGCCTGAGGGATCGCTAATCCCCAAGGCCTCCTTGCACAGCTGGCAATGCATTCCAAGCTAGCTCCCGTGATGGGTATTTTCTTCCTAAAGGAAAGAACAGCCTCCATTTGAAAGAAAAAGCTTCAAACCATGGCAATATCCCTGTCGGTACTGATTGTGCAACAAAATATACATAATTCCAATGAACAAGTGAAAAATAAATTTGTTATTCTGAAATTCACTGAGACTGCGTCCCATCGAGTTTGTCACTGCTTTGTTGGGTGGTGGCTTCGTTTCTGTTAACAATGTGTCTGGCTGTACACACTACAAGCAGCCTCCTACGAAGGGAGGAAAACATGCATTTGTCATGGGCAAACTACAAATTAAGTTAATAAAAAGACTAATATATGGTTTCAGCTGCTAATACACTCACATGCGTGTTGCATATACCTACAGAATCTCCAGGAAACTCCTGGAAGAATAGTAGAAGAGGGCAACTTGCTGAAAACTGTATTTGGTGAGCTAGTAGAAGCTAATTTTATTAGAAGCTAATAAAGTACCACTGGCCACGGAGGTTCACCTCATGCTGCATAGCTGCTTTTGGTCCTCATCATGAAATGCAACAACAAAACGTGGCAGTTTTGTAAGGTGAAGAGGGGAGAGAGTGGAGGCTGTTTATGAATTGTCCATTCCCTCCCTACAGTTTATGTTCATATAGCAAATAGCACTGAATTATTTAAACCTTTTAGGAGTTGAAATCAGTGGGTTCCTACTGAGTATTACTGGTACTGAAGTGATTCCTGTTTTGTGAAATGGTGGGGAGGGAGGATGCTGCCTGTAAACTACAACAGGCTTTGCAAAATGTCCCTGTTAGCCTCTCAAAGTCCAGACCTTCATTTGTATAGCAGCCTGAGAGGCAGGTAAATGCTCCTTTTACAGGCAGGGAAATGAGGATTTTTGAAAGACCAAAGCATCAATAGAAGTAATCTCTCCAGTTCTTATATTAATCCATCAGAGCTACAACTAGCATCCAGAGCATTCCAATTCTCAACTTATTTTTTAGATACCATATTCATATCTGTTTTGAAAATGATTACATGTCTGGGGTCCCTTTGGGAACTCTGGACTAAGAGTTCTTTGTGACTAGAAAAATAAAGATGAAGCAAAAGACTGAGAGCCTTAGAGGTTTAAAATATGATTAATTTGAATTTTTTGAAATGTCATAAAACAGGTCAAAAAATTAATAACAACTTTCTAGTTTCCCGTAATCCAATAAAGCAAAATTAAGGACCTAACCATAAAATCCAACTTCCACACTTAATTGCCAACACATATTTAAGGCCTTACCAGGAACCTCTTGCCTGTTGAACTGGCCTCAGCTACATGTTTCTCACCAGCTGTCCTTTGCCTCACGCTCATTACACGACTGTGATTGTGCTGCACAGAAATCTCATGCACACACAAAACAAGAGCACTTTGCTCAGCAAGTTGCAAACAACTCCAGCTATCTGCTGAGATAAATCTGGGCCACTAAGAAACACTTCACAGAGGCACCTAAACTGATGCAATACTTATCTGCACTAAAACTATATGGACTAAATTTCATGAAGCAAGTGAAATTAAACTAATTAAACAAACAAGGAGGGCCCAGCCTGAGATTTTCCTCTGCACTAGGTTTTCAAACTACTGCTAAGTACCATGCAATGCATATCTGCTAGACCTAGCTTCTTTCTGGTGTTCATAGATTACTGTGTCAGAGAAAACTCCTTCTCACAAAACCAGTACCAGCCCAATTCATCACTGATATCCCCAGCCTCAAGCCTCAAGGTGGTGATTAAAGAAACTGTTAAACACATATGACTGTTAATATGTCCACAAAGTTTTAAACCACATGTGTAAAGGCAATGAGAAATTTTATGCAACTTTTCTACTTCCTGATTTGGCTTAAAACCAATGTGCACAGGTAAAATGCAAAGAAAAAAAAAAGGTGTTCTGTAGGGCATCTGACCACCTTGTGCTTGGAAGCCCAGGAAAGTCACCTGGCTCACTAGCAAAGTCACTGACTGCATACTATTTTAACCAATTTTTACCAATTCCAGTTAAAAAAACATATAGAAAATATCATAGCCTGCAGCCTGTCAAGGATGACTCCAGAAGAAGCATCTTCTCGTATAATAGCCCAGTAACATGCTTTCTTAGGGTATCTCTTATCAGAGAAGCCTTTTACAGAAAGTCAAAAGCAGTATCATTTTCTACAAGCAGCATCCTACTATGCCACAGCTTCTGCACACTTGATTGGAGCATAGGTGGCAACTCCTACCTGCAATAAACCAAAAGCAATAAATGCCCACCCATGAACTGTAGTCATGATTTCACCTCTCTCTGGGAAATATTCCCACTCAATACCAAATCATCAGAATGAAATGGAAAATAGTTTCATAGCTCTTGGCTCCTCAATTAACTAGAACTCAAATGAGACCAGTGTTTGAGAGCAGATGTCCTGGTTTGGAACAAATATATTCAGAGGGATAAATATTC
>WEIV01015464.1:83978-120331 GCA_013390005.1 Calyptomena viridis
TCAGTTTTAAAAGCACAAGATTAATTTTTTTTTCCCTAGCATAGAGAAGACGAATATGAGATATATCATAAAGTCACCCCAAGACACCAGAGTAAGCAGCCAAGAATAATTCAGTAGCAAATATGGCATGGCTACATTTCCAGAGCACCTCAAGTGTCTGTTATGGCAATTCTCAGATGAGAGATCTCATAGTCAATGTTCTCTGAGAAACAATGGTCTCACACAGCAGTTAGAGAAGGTGCTACATAAACTTTTACAGAGGACTTTGTAAAACAACTGTATTCCCTAGGAATAGGGCTATGAGAGAGTAAGCTTCAGTGGTCACTAACTCCACTCCTGTGATTATTCTTACCAATGAAAATAATTGCCTGACATACAGATAGATTTGGGTAACTCTTCTTCCCATGAGTGGTAACCTGCTTTTATTCAGGTAAAGACTTCAGGAAGCAAATATTTCAGTCTTGCTTGTCTTTATTCTTCTCCACAACAGTTGGAAACACATTTATACTAGAGCAAACATGAAATTGTTAATACTTCAGCCTTTTATCCAAGGCAGAAATACCCTTTTATGCTTTTAATACTTCAGCCATTTGTCCAAGAATCTCAAACCACACTAGACCCAAACATCAAGACTTGGAACTTGTGACAGTATCCACTATTTTAGAAATGGAAGAGCAGAAAAAGCATAGAAAGAGAACAAAAAGAAATGCTTGCCATTGCTGATTGAGCCAGTAAGACATTACAAAAGGGACTCAAACCTTTGTAGCATGAAGTTTAGCATCAGAAGTGTGGCTGTGTAGGCTAACCCCTGGCAGGACAGAGGACATGGACTGCTGTCCAGTAAGGCTGTACTCCACAAAATTGTTGATGGTTAACTGAACCTTATCTTCTAGACAAGACTGAAGACACGAAGAATTAAACAATCAACAATGCCCCTCAGCTGTTTCTTACAACAATTTTCCTCAACATTAAAAAAGTCTGGGTTTGGCTTTGCCTGTCTTCAGCTTCCCTTGTTCTGTCAGCCTCTTTCCTTCTCCTGTCTTGTCAGCTAGGTTAAAGCCTTTTAGATGTGTGTTCCTTCTCTCTGAAGGCACTTTGAAGTGATACCAAGTCACTTTGCAGTCTTCTCTTTGGTAAGCTAAGCAGATGAGTTCTCAGAGTCAGTCAATGCAAGGTATTTCCTCCAGCTTTCAAAGCATTTTTCCAGACTCCATCTCTGGCCTTTTCAGTTCTGGACTTCCCCTTTTTGTTTCCTGCATTTTCCTTTTTAAAGCACCATCAGGAGAATTACCTATACTATTTCAGTAACAGGGACCCCTATGCCACATTTAGTGGTGAAATCCCTTCTCCTTATAGGTTGGAAGTTCATACACAATGCCTGTCACTGAGGCAGGACACTGGGAGCTCCTTCTACCTTCTCTGTTTCTTATAATTGTCATAACTTCTTTTATACTGATGTTTCCTAAGATATGACTGTCCATTCTGTAGGTATGACCACTATTCCTTTGCCCTCGGCATGTAACTTACATTTGGCTGCATTTTAATACACATAGTGTGCAATACAAAAGTGCACAGAAAATCAAGTAAATCTCTGTAATACTTCTTCTAACTCAATGAAGACCATCTATTGCCTAATTTTAAGAACTGTAAGTATTTTCTAGTCTTGTGAGTTTATTAGCTCTATATCAAATAAACTATAAAATCCTTCATTTTTTACTTTCAGGAAGTTGGATTTCTATTTTTCAACTCAGAGGTTAAAATTCTAGTTTGCAATAACTTTGCAGGCAAATTACAGAATGAAGCGCTAAGGCATCAAGCAAAAATAGAAAGATATGCCTGAAGAGAATTAACATTAATAAGTGAACAACAGATTATAGAATAATTTACTGTTTCAGTACAAAAGGGTCCCTATTAGAACTAAATCTCTTTGAGGAGGGAAGAGAAAAAAGGCTGCATGCTGTAAGCAAGAAAGTAACCAGAAGCATAATCATTGCCAGAATCTGAACTTAATAACCCATGCTTACTTAGAAATCTTGTCCATATATGGAAAAGACATGACTGCAAATTAGTAAAACAATTATAGTCAAAGGCTGTTTATACTTCATGATAAAGCTCAGTAAAAATCTTTCCCTTCAGAGACTGTATGTGCATTGAATTCCAGGTAAAATTCCCAATGCAATTGATCAAAAGACCCTTGTTTTCAATGAATGTGCATCTGATCAGTATCAGATATATCTGAGCTTCCAGTTAGATCAATGATTTTCCTGGTAAAGGCCAGAAATTAAAGGAGGGCACTGCTTTCTAAAAAAGTGAACAATGCTGGTGCAAAGCTGTTATAGTTTGACTCTGGCTAAAAGCCGAGAGCCCACACATAGATCTAAAATTTCTTGGAGAAGGGGAAAAAAACCCTTGACTTTTGTGATAAGGATTACAAGCAACTGTTNAAGTGGAAAAATTTCCCAGTCTTTCCACGGGTTCTCAGACGAAATCTTTGCTCCTATGGTTCCTCACAGATTGCTGGGGCCCTATTCCAGTGTTTAAGGCATCTTCTCTTTCTCCTTCCCTCTGACCTTGGTGCTAATCAAACTTCACACCCTTCTTTCTCTTAAGCCGCCACAATGTTCTGCCCAGCTTTTTTTTCTACTCCTTCTTAAATATGTTATCACAGAGATGTTGTCGGCTGACCTTGACTAGCTTAGAGCAGAGAAAAACTCCAGCAGCTTCTTAAAGAAGCCTCTCTCCTAGCCCCCCCAGCTAATAAAAAACTCTGGCTACTTAAAACCACAACAAAAGCACAGAGATCCCAATACTTCACAGAAAGCTAAATAGTCCCTATGTTTGCACAGAGGTGACTTGAAGTCACTGCACTCCCATACTCAGGCTTATCTCAGGGGTCTCATCTAAGCATTGTAAGGAAAAGCAGCCTTCCACACACAAAAAGACTTCCAGTAGAACAAGAGTTGCAAAGAAAGGGGCCCAGATGTTGCAAACATGTGCAGTCATCTGCAGTTGTGAATACACAAGCTGCCTTATTGACTTCATAGGGTTGGTAGTCTATTAGGTTTACTGGCCAGACTGGAACCTGGTGGTAAACCCCCTAGGGGTGAAGGGATCCATTTGGGTTCTGCCCACAAAACTCATCACCTGGCCTGAGAGACTCATAGGGCACTAAAAAAAAAATCAGTTAATAATCATTCTGTTCCGTACAATAAAACTACAAGTTAAACACTGTCCCTGCAATGAGCTACACTTTCCTTGGCCTGTGCTCAGTGCAGAGGGGAGGCAATGCCACCCTATACAGCCTTCCTGGACAATGGCTTAGTGCTCACTTGATCAGTCATGTGTGTCCCAGGTTAGAAAAGAAACTCCACTAGCTTTTTCCCATGTGAGGAGAAGGGATAGTGTAGACACAGAGTGGTCTTTGGTAGGTCCCTGCCATCCTGCACAGCCTCAGCCTGCTATACTGGATGTCAAGATTGCACTGACCTGGACCATCTAAATGCAAATTTCTCATTCTGGAAAACACAGTCACTCTCCAAGTCAATTGATAAAACTGGAGCAGGGAAAGCACTTTAACTCATAGGGAATCCAATCCCGGTTAAAACCAGGCTCCACTAAAGTGGCTGCTGAGCGCATCACATTGCGTATTGGTAAAAGTAACTTGAGTTTTTTATCCTATCCAACAGCCTTCATTTTATTTCCCTGCTGATTCCTTAGCCTGCAAATTCCCAGAACCAGAAATGTCTTAACAGGCTTTTCTGCCCGTCATGAAATGCACTTATTACCTCTACACAGGAAAGTAATTTGGTTTTCTGATATTCAGCGGTGATTTCTGTGTGAAGCATGGTGACTCTTATCAGAACTGGCAGGGGTTTATATATGCTAAAAGTTAATCAGTGATTCCCTTCTTCCAGGCAGGACATATTATTTGTCTAGTTGAATTAATTTTTTTTTCTAAACTAACTCCAAAAAAAATCATTTAGTATTTTTTGAATTATAATTCTACTAACCAGAAATATTTTTAGCCTGATTTAATGTTTGAAACCTAATCCCACATAGTGGGTTGTGATTAAAAATATTGTGGGTTGGTGCTCTGTACAGTATATGAAGCAGATTCTCCAGTCTGGTCATGGTACTCCATGTTATAGTAACGCAATCAACTGCGAAGTGTGTTTAACTAATCATATAAGGAGTCCTGGACAATCTGCAGGAGACATGAAGACACTGTTGGATTCATGCTTGTCTGTACCTACTGCCTGATGTGAGGCACTGCTGTGAAAATACAGGCACTCCCAGTCTGAACCATGGCTGGTGTAACTGTAGTCATTTTAGGGATGTGGGCAGGTGGCATCAGCTGGACACAGGTCTACTAAAGGGCAGAAGGTGGAGAATTGAGGAAGGTTCTGAGGGTTCAGAAAGCTCTGCCTAGCACCTTCTGCACAGCTTTTTCTTGGCCATCACAAAGACAGAGTAGCTGTCCAGGAAGTTAAAGGTATGGTATTTGAACATGAGATTTGTTTTCAGGTCAAGTTCACCTTTCACAGATGACACTGCACTGGAACCTTCCTTGGGTTTCCACTGGTAAACTATGGCCCCAGAGATCAGTAAACTGCCCAGAAAAATCTGTTGCCCAAAATCTCTGATCCAAAGCCTGTATTTCAGGTGGAAAAACCAATGGAATCATTTTAACTGGAACAGAAAGCAGAAGTCTCTTTTGCTAGAAGATGTTCAAAAGGCACAGAATTCTTGGCATCTTGACAATTCCCACATCACATAGAAAGGAAAAGAGCTATCAATGCAGGCCTTCTGGATCAGCTTCAGGCTCTTTCCCACCCTTCCACCTCCACTGCTAACAGCAGCAGCAATTGATACAGTTAAGACACTGCCGATGCTTCAGAAATGCTCAGGTTTAAAGCGGAGCAGTGTTACACACTAGCAGGAAAAGCCACATTAGCAGGACTCCTTTAATAAGGTATTCCAAACAGCCTGCATGCTGGATGCCCTGTAGTTACAAGAGGGCAGAGGAGTGCTTCAGCTCCCACTGCCCCCAACAGCTCTGCTCCCCTGGAAGAGCAGGGCTGACAGCTCAGGAATGAGTGCAGCAGAGATGGAGGCAGCTTTTCTGGCAGCTGGCCTGCCTTCGCAGTGCTCTCACACAGACCATGCTGGTGCATAGGAGTTTCTGAACAACATGAGAAAGCCCAGGACAAGAGGCAAACAAATTTCTCTTTGGGAGAAAACAGGACACTGGTAATTCAATTTGCCAGGTTCTGCTGTAATATGATGGTGTAGATGAGAGGATGCAGACACATATTCTGGGGCAGCCTACTTTCACTTTGAAACACTGGGAGGTTTCTTACACAAACAATGGCTTTAACAAGTCTGTCTTAGTCCCGTCTAGTCCAAAAGGTAGCATCTATAAAGTATAGCTTACAAGGTGTGAGGGGTTTTTTTAATACAGTAAAAATAGGGATGCAGTTTTTGAAACTAATAGAAATACAAATATCACTTCTCACCAGACCTGAAGTAGCACAGATGTTTTTTTCTTAACTCAGAAATAATAGAGAACAAAGCATAGGTGGAGCAAATATAAGGACTATGTACTCCCACTTATTTTAAAACCCCTTGTGAGTGGGTCCTATTGATTTCAATGGAAGTTATTTGTCCATAAGGAGAGCTCTACAGACCCTGATATTCACACGATTTTACTCTTTAAATGCTTTCTCTCAATTTCCCAGGAAATGGAGGCAGACAGGGTCCAGAGTGTTCTTTTGAACTCCTGGGTATTTTATTTGTTATACTGCAGTATTGCCTTACTACATGGCCACAGAGCTGCACGTAGTTCATTTTGGATCATGCCTACAATCACATGGGAAATCTCCTTTTATTGTTGTATGCTCAGATACCATCATGATCCAAGTCCCTGGGCTGATCAGTGCAAGTAGCTAGTGAATACATGTATAACCTCTCCTGATTATCATGCAGCTGTACTGTGCAGTAGCTTTCTTCCATTTACTTTCTCATTACCAGTTTAATGTTCCTCTGTCTCTCCTTTTGAAAGGGAAATCTTCTTGACCTCAATCAATGTTTCTTCAAACTCCTTCCTCCCCCACCCCTACCTAGTTCATTCTTTTCCCTCAGCCTTTAGCGCTCATTCACTAGGGCGGATTGCTCTTGATCACCTGGTGTCACTCTCCCACCCTGTCTTCCTGTGTCAGAACATCCTCTGTGCCAACATACCAAGCTAATCTCCAATACTGACATCCTTTGTTCAGACTATTAGTGTTAAGCAAGGGCAAGTGTTTACTTTCAGATGGCAGACACAGATGCCAGAATGGTTACTGCTTTCCTTTGATTTAATACCACAGAGTTTTACACTAGGTCTTGCTCTTTGACTTTTGATTTTCTGTTCTAAAAATGAATGTGTGACAAGGTGGGTGGGTCGTCGTTACCAGTATGAATCTCTTTTTTTTTTTTTTTTCCTAAGGTAGCGTTTGCTACTTGGGACTTCTGGTTCCCACGTGGAGTCATATGAACCATAATGCAGGGTTGGTACAGAGAACAGCTTTCCTTCTGCCACAGAGGCTTTTAGTAGCTTGAGGGAGCTGTGTGAGGTTTTGGATAAGCAGTCCTCATAATCCTGAAGGGTATTATGTGTGCAATGATTGACATCCTGAAAAAGCTAATGTATTTGGTGTTTGCTCTGCAGTGCATGCCTGGAGGGCACTTCTGTAAATACAGAAGTGCCTCGGACACCTCCAAAAGCAGTTAAGAAGACATTCAAAAGGTAGTACAGTATCACTCAAAGGGGCACAGGGACACTTCTGCTCACCTTTTAACAATTTCACGGTTTCAGATCACCAGAACTTGGAGAGGTGCAAGACTCCCCACCACAAACACGCCTCAACTTGATGCTAATGAGGACTTCTTCACTGACTTTGCCGGCATAAAACGGAAAGGGAATGGCTCTTCTGGAGGCTGAAAGTGTACACAGATGTAGCTAGCACACAGATTTGCAGAGTGTATGTTGTCCTCTGTGCCACTGTACGACAGAGCTTTAGCTCTTGCAGTGAAGTATCCGACCAGGTAGTTTCTGACAAAGATGATGAAAGAATTCCAGCCTGTATATGCCTGAAGTATAAGCTGGAAAGTGTGAATGATGAACATTTCTTCCTTGCTCTCAACATATTGCATTTTATCTCATGCATTTTGTCATTTGTATTTTCCCTACCTTTTCCAGCATTCATTCACTAGGTACAGGGGCAGAAGACTCCAGATCCAAACAAGAAGGTCTTGTGCTTGCTACCAACTCCTTCTTCACTTTCATAACCTTGTTCTTCAGCACAGGCCAAGATGAGTTTTACCCTTTGCAATACCCCAAACTTCTCAGCATTTCAAAATAGCTATATCTTATTAGAAAAGCAAACATCAGCTTGTATTACCCACTAATTACCCCAGCCCAAAGCCCCTAGTTACCCAGCACTGAGCTCTCTCTTCCAATGAACTTGTCATTAACCTCTTAGTCCCCTATTAAAGTCCACCAGGTCCCCTGCCACTGAGCTTGCCCACAGCCAAGGACAGCCAGGAAGGTTAATGGTTTTTCTCACTTCCTTCAGCTCTCTGGCATGGAAGGATCCTCTGAGCCTTTCATACCACTTGTTCTGGTGCCAAAACTGCTCTTTAGCTTAACTTAAATGGCTCTTTTCCCTTCCTGCTACTAACTCTTCTGAATTACTTATGAAGAGCAATAATATAAGCTCTACAGTCTTTTGCTGAGCTAATTAGTCTTGAGCACATTCCCTCATAGAAGAGTGACTGCCCCCAGCCATCACCTTTGACTCTGCTCCAGGCTGGCCACATCTTTCCTGGCTGAGAGTGACTGGTATGAGGCAGCAGGGAGGAGATTTCTCCAAAGATTTCTGGGATAGTATTAATAAGCCCTTCTCTCTGTAGGAAGTACCTTGCCTAATAGATTTTGTGGTCACCTTTTTTATCTTTGCAGCCAACACATTTCAGTGCCTCATTGTCACCTTGTGACTAATAAAACCAAGATTTACTCATCCTCTGTCATTCATAGCTGATGAACTCAAAGACATTTCCATGATTAATCCCAAAACACGGAGACTATCCATTTGCTGTTAGATAAATTTCCATTTCTACCCCACTGGTTCTCATGTTCATGCGTTATGCCTTCACATAATATTCCAGCCCTTGCCTGTTGGCAGTGCCTCCCAGCCTGGTGTCAACACTGGGCTACTCTACCTCCTGCCTTGCACTTCAACAAGGGCAGGGCAGTGTTAAGTCTGATCCCAGAGCAATTCCATCATTAATTTCCTTCCTTGCTGATAGTTTTTCCTCCAAGAACACACATGGCCATCTCACTCTCTGGGGCCAGAGGAAGAACTGACCCAACAACTGTGAACCTCATACACAACAGCATGAAGACATTATCTTCTGTTGGTGAAAAAATTTGGCAAAGGCCAGACCAGATGCTGGCCACGCAAGGCTCTCTGTTTGCCCTGTCTGGTTCTGTCAATGGACCTGGCTCTGCACACCACGACCAGACCCTGTGGACCTGCACTCTGTTGCTAAGGGCATGGCTCATGCTGTGGTTGTCCTTGTTTTCTGGCTTATTTCCCCTTAGCATGGAATCACCAGCTCTTGCTGTGCCTTGGCTGCTCTGGCATGAGCTGGGTATGCTTCTCCTCAGCATTGGAATACACATGGCACCAGGAGAGCCTGGGACCAACTCAGTGAAGCTTCTGCTTCACCTGTCTTCCTTCTTATTGACAGAAGAAAGGGATCAAAGGCTTTATCTCAGCCCCAGTAAATTAATCTCTTGGTTTAAAGGAGTGATTTTCAGTGATATGAAGAATATCTTTTAAGCAGCAAAGTAAGACATCTGCATAGACAGCCACATTTCTAAGGTATCAATTAAATTAGATTTGGGGAGAGAGGATAGGTTACCTGTAAGATAAGCTTTACACTAACTATAAAATTTATAAATGTGTGGCTGTTGAACATTACCCTAAATTTTTCTGCAGCTTGCTTACTTTAGTTCACCCTTAGTTGAGTATTTAGACCACCCATTGATAAGTAACACAGTAATTTGTGATAAATGGGTGCAAGTCTTAGCCTTCATTTTCCACAAAGCTAGAAAAAAAACTTCTATGCATTTTTGCATTTTGCTTTTTCTGCACACTGATGTCTTTCCTTGCTCTGTTTAAATTTCCTAGCAGCTCATTGTGTTATTTCAAAGTTGACATGATGACAAAAGCCACTTAAGGATGAGAGCTAATAAGACATCTGCTTTCCCCTAATGAGTTCGAGGGGAAGCTTGCAAGGCAGGTCAGATGTGGATTGGTAATAGGGTGCATTACCTTTAGACTCCGGGTCACTGCTTCACCTCTGATCCTTGTCGAAAGTGGCCATAACTTGTTATCGGCCTGTAAATCACTAACCTAGGAAAATGAGTTGATGCTCTTTCTTTAAGTCCTGCTGACAATTATCTATACTACAATTAGCCAAAGTAGCTAAGACAGACTGGAGTGAGTGGCCTTCTCAGCCCGTGGGGGTCCAGCAGGTCAGCAACAAGGCAGCTTTTGGGACCACTGTCTGGGCAGGCTCACTGGCTGCAGAGCTCCAGCCAGCCCAGGCAAGAACCGTATTTTGATAGAAATAAAAGTAGCAGTAAAACAAAGTGAATTTGCACAGAGTTTATCTTTTTGTTGCTTTCTGGAGCCCTTCTAGTAGAAATCAGTGCCTATTTAATAGAGCATATTTAAAGAAGGGAAACTGTAGGATAAAATACAGTAATTTTCAGGGGCCTTGGAGTCACAGCATAAAGCAATGGTTCATTGTTTGTCTGCAATGTATGCAGCTCTGGGCTTTATGCTGATTTTGGATGGTTTGTGCTGTATCCACACATATATCATGCCAAAAATGCCAGCTAGCTGTGTTAATATTCACAATGTAAAACACTATATATTTCATTTTTACTCTCTCTCTGTGTCTTAAGACAAGGCGTAGGTAAGATATGTCAGCAGGAGTTTTGTTATTAGCTATTTATTATTTGTTATTTTATTAGTTTTTTGCTGCTAATCAGTGAAATGCACAATGCTATCAAGTGGTCAGCATTAGCCATTTTCGCCACATGTAATCATCAATATCTTTTTCAATTTCATTTTAATTATCATATTATGCATATAGATCACTGTATTTGTTTGAGGTCTTTATGGATGTCAAAATGTAACCAGAGTTTAATCCCAGTAAAAGGGCACATTGAGGACCTCCACTTGTGATGATTGAATCATGCATTAACCCAAGAGAACAGAAGGTCTGACATCAGCTACCAGGTAGTTAATGATTATGCTTCCTATTGTCTCCTAATATTATCTTGAAAATGGCCATGTCAGGAGGCCTGGAAATCCCTCAGAGCACCTTTTGCTTTCTTGTTTTCAAGTGTCCACTGTAGTATATAATCAGAGAGAGAAATATGAGTTAGTTAAATAATCTATTAGATGTAAAAAACAAGAGCCAAAATCTGCATTTTTTTAGTCAGTTCTCAGGCAAATCTCCAAATACTTCTAGAGTGAGCTCTTGCGGGAGAAATTGTTTCAGAGCAAAGCAGGAGCAAGCAGACCGAAATATCCCACAAATAACAGAAAGATGTTTATTTCAGGAAGGTGTCCTATGGGCTTTGGTGGCAAGAGCACAGGAAGAGCCACTCAGGCTTCCCTCTGGTCCCTGCCCTGACAGGGGTCACAGCAGATGCTTGGGGAGGGACACCAGCAAGGTAGGCAAGCAAGCAAGAGTCTTTCTGCTCCCTTAGCAACAGGAAAACAGAGGTCTCAAGAAAAAGGGCATCTGAAGTCAACCTATATGTGAATGTTGTTCGGTCTTACTGGTGCAGAAAGATTTTATAGCCTGAGAATTTTGTGCTTTGGAACCAATCCATCTTCTTAAACTGGGGAAGTTTTTTAGCTCATAGCTTCAATATATACTTTTGTGAGACTCTTTAAGGGGCGTTAGATACTGGGTGCCCTGGCTGCAGCAAGGCTCTGCCGGGATGTTTGTAGAGTGTCAGGAGACTGCCTTGTGCTGGGAGGATGCCCAGGGTGTCGAATAAAGACAGTAGAGAGGCTAGAGGGGCACAAGGCCTGGAGCACCCATAATGTGATGCAGCAGAGCCAGGCAGTCATGGGCATGGGTGAGAAAGGATAAGATAGGAAAGAGAAGATGCCAGCACATCACCATGGTACATCTTTGGCTCAGTCACTTCTACAGAATTTAAGCTGTTATTTAATTGAGGTGCTTAAAAAAAATGGATTCGGTTTGATAAAGTGGTGGTTGATCTTCATAATACTCCTCTGATCATCACGGCAAAGAGCTGCACATGTATGTCTGCTTATCATCTATTCTGAAAATCTTGAAAGACTTATGATTTATGATTAGATTTTTGTCATCAAATCCCATTTTTGTTTACATGCAAAGAAAAAAAAAGGAGGTCTTGCTTTTGAGGGAAAAGGGAAATACAAGGAAAGCACAATTGCTGGGCAGTTATCTCTGACATTCATGTAATGTAGTGTATGTCCTTATGTGATATTTATGTGAGACAAAAAGAAAGGCATCAATTGAAAAAGGTTACAGGAGTTCTTCAGGCGTGAAGTCATGTCCAGGCAGCACAGTCACTGTAGCTTATAAACAGGTTCTGCTCTTACCCACTGCACTCACAGACATAGAGCAGCATTTAACCCATTTGCTTACTGACACTTCTTTGATACTCAGCTTTGATTTTCCTTTCTAACAGTAGCATTAAACCAGGAAATTAGGCTAACTGCTGGGTTTAGGAAAGATGTTTGCAGTCACTGCCCTTGCCATACTGTCTTTCACAGAGGACAAGGACACTGCACTGAGCAGATGTGCATTGGCATGGGGAACTTTGTCTCCCAGTTTGTTGGGAAAGTGCAGCTGGATCCCTGGACATGACTTTCTGCAAAACTGGGAAGTCAAACAGATGGACACAGGACACAGATGCAGGCAGAAATGGCAGGCTGAGGACCACCACTTAAACTCTGTTCCAGTTTTATCTCTGTGAAGAAGAAAATCCAAAGCCTTCCCTCAAACAACTATTACATCATGTATTTCAGTAGCAGTCATTTTGCTTTCTGTTTATCTCTGGTTTCTGAGCATTGGGATTGGCTCATGGCATGTCTCGAGGTTCCTTTTATTTCTAGAGGCACGGCACCTACAATATTACCTCCATTCAGCTCAGAGCACATCATCCTGCAAAAAGCTCTGCAGACATCCTCACAGTCCCTAGGTCTGGCAGCTCTAGCACAGTCAAAGTTTCTGAAGATGCAAGTCCATGTACAGAAGCATAACCAAAGAGCTGTGAAAAAACTGGCAATGTATTGGTAGAAAGTCACAGCAGAGAGGTGGAGGCCTCTCTGTTTCCCTACCCTTGCAGTGCTGTTTAACTTGTCTGAGGTGGTCTGGGGCATCAGGTGGTCCCACTACGTGGCTTGCTGTGGAAAATGCTGTTTTTTAGAGAATGCAACACTCCTGAGCAAAGGTGGCTATGTAACAGTGCTGGAACTGCTCCTGCAGTTTCTCAGTATTGGCATGAGTTTGCCAAAAGCACAAAAGGTGGGAGTGAAGCTGCCTGTTCTTTGGACTCCTAGTCATAGTCTGTGCTTGCAGATGAAATTGTCTCTGTCACAAGATATAAAAGATACATGATAACACTAGTATCTTCCAGCTTATTTAACTAATTATAAATCTAAAAGAAATGTTAACCACGTAAACACGGGCTTTTACATGGCACATAGGCAGTACAGAGACGAATTACTCCCTGAGGCATGAAACGCATGAAATGTTGTGGGTTCATGAAGTTGTCTAGGTTCAAATGGTCTTCAGTGTCTTTCATGATAGTATTAGTTTGCACTATGTGATGAAGACATGTGAACACTCAATCAGAGTGACCACAGGCCTGCCTGCACGTGTGAGAGCATTGCCAGCCATAACAGCCTTCGTTTCAGAGACAGTGTCTTCTGTGCAATTGTTATTTTAGTTAGAATCTGAAAAAGAAAAGCTTTATATCCCTCACATCCAAAAGGAAAATAATATACCATGCATTGTGTAAGGCTGTGTTCAATTAGAGTTGTAAAACTGCAGACAGTAGCACAGGTATTTACTGCTGCATTGCTATTTGAACCCAGCTGTCCTCACATTTTTAAAAAAATCTCATTTTTTCCCTCTTACAGGGTACTGTTTTTCCATGATCTTACAAGTGCATTCCTATTTCTCTTTTTGTATTTCATTCCTGAATTGAGTGCATTACCTTCCACTTGCTGAAACTAAAGATGCATAACACTTCTTCACATGCCCTACACAGCCTACTTCTGTCTTGTTTAATTCCAAGAATCCTTTTTTTTTTTTTTGTCCTTTTAGAAGGAAACAACCAGGTTCTAGGGAAATGCTTTGTGAAACTCGGGATTATGATTAAGGGTGGCAGGACTGTGTCTAATGACTCACAGGTGCAAAGCCGTACAGCCATGGAAAACTGCTTAAAAGCCACTTGTATGCCTGCGTGAGAAAGTCTGGAGCTAAACACTCCTCCGATTCCGCAGTTAAGAGCACTGTGGAGCTTTGCGAGTCTGTCGAGTGGTGGAACAAAAGCTGCGGGAGGTGCGCAGGGACCTGCCTGCTCCCTCTCCTGGTAGCAAGGGCAAAGCGTCGGCGGAGCGAACCCGTTCCCTCCCCCGTCCTTGCCCCTGCCCTTGCCTCTGCCTCTGCTCGCCCATCCCTGCACTTCTGCACCCTCCTAGGAGACTGCATGGGGAAAGATGGAAGTTACAAAAGCAGAAAGGAAGGGACTGAGGTGCTGGGGTGTGTCCAGAGAAGGGCAACGAAGCTGTTGAACGGGACGGAGCACAAGACAAACGCAGCGGCTGAGGGAGCTGAGGGTGTTTAGCCTGGAGAGAAGGAGGCTCAGAGGGCCTTATGACTCTCTACAACTACCTGAAAGAAGAGTGGAGCCAAGTGGGAGTTGGTCTCATCTCCCGAGTAACAAACAAGTGGGACAAGAGGAAATGGCCTCAAGTTGTGTCAGGGGAGGTCTAGAAAAGGGGTATTAAGAAAAATCTTTTCAACAAAATGGTGGTCAGGCATTGGAACAGGCTGTCCAGGGAAGTGTTTGAGTCACCATCCCTTCAAGTGTTCAAAAAACACACATGGATATGGCACCTGGGGGTATGGTTTAGTGGTGAACACAGAGATGCTGAGTCAACTGTGGGACTCTATGATCTTGGAGTTTTTTTCCAACCTTAACAATTCTGTGATTCTATGACTCGGCTTAAAATCTCAGCAAAGCTGTGGCACTGAGCTGTGCTAGGCAGCAGGAGCTTCTGAGGGATGGAGGAAAGACAGCACAGCAGGAGAAAGTGTTTTGTATCATCGCTGTCAATTTGCACTAGGTAGTGGGAACCAAGAATTAACACTTAGTGATCTGACAAAGGAGATTAGTCAGAGTTAGTAGTGGAATGATATTTCACCCTTAATGTGCACAGATGGGTTTGCTGCTGGTTTTCTCTCCCTTTATAAGGCTTTCTCCTTACAGTACTTTTAGATGCTTGTAAATTTGGAAACCCTTGAAAGTCTTAGTGTCTGCATACAAACTGTCAGGTGTGTCAGGAGATGACTGAATTAATTGTCACTACATGCCATTATTTTGTGCTGCTCATCTCTTGGAAAGCAATTCCTCTCTTATGGTCTTTCTTATGCAGACAGGCTGACAGAGTTGGGGTTGTTCAGCCTGGAGAGGAGAAGGTTGTGGGGAGACCTTATAGCAGTCTTCCAGTACCTACAGCAGGGCTAGGAGAAAGATAGAGAGGGACGTTTTGTAAGAGCATATATAGATAGGACAAAGAGGAATGGCTTTAAACTGACAGTGTAAGTTTAGCTTAGGTATTAGGAAGAAATTCTTTGCTGTGAGGGTTGTAAGACACTGGAAGAGGTTGCCCAGAGAAGTTGTGGAAATGTTCAAGGCCGGGCTGGATGGGGCTTTGAGCAACCTGGTCTAGGAGAAGGTGTTCTTGTCCATGATAGGGGAGTTGTAACCAGATGGTCTTCAAGGTCCCTTCCAACCCAAACCATTCTATGGTTCTATGAATTCCATACATATGTAACTATCACAATATTTCAGTCATTTTTAGAACAGCTACTGCTTTAGTATCTGAATTTGAGGGGGGTAAGTAGCAACTGGACAATGATTTATTACCACAAACACTCTAAGAAATAATTTAGATAAATTCCAAAAACTCATCAAAGCTGGGAAGACAAAGGTAACTGCAGGAAATGTTCAGTACTGTAGCTATAAAGCTGCAATGCATACCAAGATCCAAATTATGTGACAGTGAAACCATACATTAAAAATAATAAAAAGCAGACGTTAAAAGGATCTATTTGGGGGAAGATAGACATGGCTGTATAAAACTTCTTGTCAAAGCCACAGTGGTCTTCTGAAGATTTTGTGGTGTATCAGCAAGTCCCTGTGCTCCTTAGGCATGCTCATACACTTGGTCACCTAATGGGTACCTCCCATGTAATGTTGCCTGATCCTCACATGGGCAAAACATGTGTCTGATGCCTGTGTCCCCGGCCTCTTTGCTGGCTACCTAACTCCTAGTCTGAGCTTCTTTGAAGACATGGAACTGAAAGACTTCTTGGGGCTTTGCACTTTTAATATAAAAATGGGTGTTTCTGATTTTAGAAATACAACTCAAAGATTATTCTTATTCATGAATTTCAGTACAGCAGGCTGACTTCTCTTTTGGTTGTAATGTGTTAAAGATGATATGACTGACTTGGTACCATAACAGTGTGTCAAAATATGTTATCGTGGTAAGAAATAGAAAAAAAATTTCTTGTTGAGACCTATGTTCAGCAGTCTAGCTGCATTTGGCAAAGCATTAAATGTTTGTTTAAAATTATATTTTTACCCCACTGATTTCAATGGGACCGAAATAAATCCCAAATGCTTCACTTAGTTTAGAATTCAGGCTTAGTCACATAAGCATCCCCCATCACTATTGAATTCAGTGGAAGCTCAGGGAACTTCTCATCCAGTAGGAAAAATACTATTTTATGAGGTATGATCTTAATGAAAAAATTATGTCTCTTTTCTGACAGGAGTGAAAGAGAGATGCACAAGGCCATAATATGTTTAATTGAATAAAAGAGCAGCACACTGGAAGGCAAGGGTACATTAAGAAAGCCTCCAAATTTTGTGTATCGCTAATACACCACGTTACTATAAGATGCAACTTCTGGAGACTGGGAGCTGATCTAAGTTAAAAGATTAAAATTAATAAATAGAGCAAAGAAAGCATGAGTTTGATATAATGTTTTTAGTAGTAGTAATTGCATGTTATGAAGTATATAAATTCAGAAATCACTCAGGAAATGTTACATTTCTGAAAGCTAAGGGACAGGAAGTGCAATGCTCCTATTTGTTCCCTGGCTTAATAGGTTGCAGGCAGCTGTATCGTGTATTTGCCTTACAAGTAACCTTTTTTTTTTTTTTGGAAGGTGACAACCACCATGCTTATTCAGCCCTGATCATTTCCTTCACAGATCCTGGTTCTGCTGAATGGTTTTTGCACTCTGAACTAATGCGTGGAAGGAACTTAGCTGAAACCACAGTTTTTATTATACTGATGGCATCAGACTGGACAGGAACCATAGCACCAGTGTTTGCCCTACAGCCATCCTGAGGCACTTACTTTCTATTTTGGACTGACCTGTTATGACTATGCCTGTGCACATCCCAGTTTGGAAAAAAGAGTTCAATGCAACAGGACACCAGAAAAATATTCTGAGTGTGAAAGATACATTATGAACCTGAGTAAATGATTGATTTAAGGAATAGTAACTGCTCACCTCTACAGATCACTAGATAAAGGTAACCAACAGAAAAGAAAACAGCAAGATTCTAGTTTATATTTTGATCTTTAATGGCTAGCCTGATTTTGGTAGTCCGATGAACCGTTGGAGATATAAAGAAGGCAATATTACGATTATGAGTTACATTTCATACTATGCTTTCACCTTAAACAACAGCAAAAAGCCTTGGGAGTGGCACTCCTTTCATATATGAGTGCTTTGGGCAGGGTGAGCATCTCTGCTGCCACCCAGCATTCACCAGCTTAAAACCTGCCATTGGTCTGCTGAGCCAGAAAAGGAGGGTGACCAAAGGGGGCTTTAGCCCATACATTAGCACCACCTGATACAGCATATCTCCTCTGGGCAAGATAAGGAAGATGCCTCAGACCATGACCATCACAGCTGTATCCAGCTGTAACCAGCTGTATCCATCCAACAAACCCCAGTGAAGACCAAGGCCACAGGGAAACACAAATCCTTCAACAACCTGAGCCACACATTCTCTGTGCACAGTCGCTGAGCTTTTCATTCCCCAATGCTACCAGTAACAAAAATAGCCATCCTGATTTAAAAAGCTGCTACCTCTGGCTATATATAGGCTGTTCTGTGTGTGGTTCAACACTGAGCTCTTCACACACATTAATATCTCATTGTGTCATGCAGGGAAGTGTTAGCATTACCCACTGGTTAAAGAATACAGCAGGCAAGGGAGGGCCACAGCCCTGCAAATGGCAGTTCACCTGCATCCTTGTCTTAGAAAAACAGTCCTGTGAAATCAGTAGGACTTGTGATGGTTATGTCCCCCAGTGCCACCACATCTGTGGAATGCAGCCTGTGTGCTTTGCAGGAGTGGAGCCACCCTGTTATATGTGGATGAAAACTGCAGTCACCTACAGAGAGGAACTGGACGAAACTCAGGTGTCTTTTTGTGAATGAAGCTTATGCCCTGGTGACCCACCTCAAGCAGAAGGGGAAGAGAGGTAATGTTAATAAATATGCATTCCCAGAAGCAAACAGAGTGCAAACTCATCGTTCCCTACAGAACACACATGTGTGGAGTGGCCCAGAAAGCACCAGACGCTACTTGTTAAAAATTGGCATCTCTTCAACACAGCTACCAGTGATTTTTTTGTAAAACACATTAAGATTCAGTATAAATGCCTTTATGGATTTCACACCACATTAAAAGGAGTGAGTGATTGACTACATTCCCAGTAGCTTATTGTTCATCCTTTGACAGCTGTTAACCAGACAGAAGCATTATTAGTTCAATTTATCATGCTGTAAAAATATTTGGATATAGGAATTTGGCCAAATTTTTCCTTCTTGTTTCTGGTTTCCTATGAGAATTGGTTAGATTGTTTTGACAAATCTAGAGTGTAACTAGCACAGCATCTTAACACAAATGCTGGTTTTAGAGACAAACCTCCAGGTTTGCTAAGCAGATTTGAAGCCTGAGGTAAAGAGACACAAATTCTAATTACAATACTCCTAAACAAAGTTTCAGGGTCATCAGGGCTTGAATATGTTTTTGCTATTCATAAAAATCAGTGCTGCTTATGGGATGTGGGGTGTTTGGTTCAAAAGAAGGATCTTCCTGTCACGGTCAATAGATAGCATATGGAAAATAGATATTGAATGCTAATGCTGATTTGAATCTGTTTTTACCTTTTTTTATCTGTTTTTATCTC
Source organism: Calyptomena viridis (assembly GCA_013390005.1). Lineage (NCBI taxonomy): Eukaryota > Metazoa > Chordata > Aves > Passeriformes > Eurylaimidae > Calyptomena > Calyptomena viridis. Next base: position 102,614 of record WEIV01015464.1, read on the forward strand.
CTGTTATGTAGACTACAGGCAGGAGAATGTCCTTCCTGTTCATCAATCTCTTTAGTCTTTACTATTAATTTTGTAAAAAAAATCCAGTTCTATCTGTGTGTCTTCTGGAATTTCCCGTCTCTTCATGCAAACTCCTTTGCAATCAAGTGTTGAAGTTCTTGTAGTGTAAAGTACGGAAATAAAAGAATTTCCCAGATGCTTCAATACCGCTGGCAGAGTTTATAACATCTGTGATAGCCCCAAGGGAATTTACATTAGCCGGGCATTATTCATCATTTCAAGTAAACAATTGTGCAAAATCATCAAGGTGATAGTTACACAACATCGAAGTCAATGAGCTGCTCTGCATTTAATTCAGAGGAGCCAGCAGCAAAGCCTGTGTGTTCCTGAGACACTCAGATGTCACAGAAAGTCCCACTTCTTTCCCTTGGGCTCTGGACTCCACCAAACCTGTGACAGGAAACTGAGGGACTTCATAAATCACAACCATATCTGAAAGAATTTCTTGTGTTCTGGGAAGCAAACATTTGAACCCTTCTCATTGATTTCATCTGAATATAAATTACACAAGCTTGCAGAGCATATAGGGAGAGAAAGTTTTGGGCTGAACATAGAAGCAATTTTAACACCTACTTTCCTGGAATATGGTTATTTTCAAATCAAGTTTGAGTTTAGAAATATAAATGTTACATGTAAAAGCTAAATTACAAAGTAAGTTCTGTTTTTTGAACGTTTAAATGCCCTTTTTTTTTTTTTTTTTTTTAGTAGGCGCACTGGAGACAGGCATATTGCAGGAGCATGAAGCATTTACTGGTAAGAACCATAAAATAGCCAATTGCAACTATTAAGTCAGCCATTTCAGCATTCTTAAACAATCCTAAGTACTTGTTTTCTTGTTCCAACTGAATATTTATGGTTTTATATGCAGATATATAATGTTATATGTAAGCTAGTGGCAGGGAAAATGTACATTTACCTTCCTCTCAGCTTTCAGTCAAGTTAAGCTTGTATGATTCAGGTGTTTGCTTTTCACACTCTGGGAAGAATAGGAGTGTAAATAAGGAAGTTTTTCCTGCAGCTAAAAATCCTGGAGAAGCCTCATAAAATGAGCAAACCACAACCAACCAAAGAATAAACAAAGCTGTCATGTCCACCTCAATCACAAAGAATATGTTAACCCTGCAGAGAATTCACATTTCCATTTGCTAGATCAGAAAAGGGGTTCTGTTTGTTCAGGAGTTTCAGAAAAAAAAATCTCACACTCCAAGGCTCCCTGCTTGTCCAAAGGCTTTCTGCCAGACTTTGACATGTGCGGGACAAAGCCATATCAGGCAAAGCTGGGAAGATGTCCCCAAATGATCCCCTAACTCTCCCAAGTAACAAGTGACAGGACAAGAGAAAATGACCTCAAGTTGTGCCAGAGAAGGTTTAGATTGAATATTATGAAAAATTTCTTCACTAAAATGGTTGTCAAACATTGGAACAGGCTGTCCAGGGAAGCAGTGGAGTTGTCATCCTTGGAAGTGTTCCAAAAAAAGTGTAGATGTGGTCCTTGGGGACATTGTTTAGTGGTGAACATAGCAGTGCTGGGTTAATGGTTGGACTCAATGATCTCTGAGATCTTTTCCAACCTAAAACATTCTGTGATTCTAATGAGTGAGCCCTGAGCAGAAAGAGAGATAGCAGTGTTAGTGAACTAAAGCCAGTCTAACTGACTTGTGCAAAACTGAGCTGAATAAACCCCAGAACAACACTGCGTGAAGCTGACAACCCCGTGGCTTGGTCCAGAGGGTACTTGTGTCCATCAAAGCACCATTCCCCTACAGCACTTGCTGGGAGCTGACTGTGGTGCCCAATGCTACGTATGGACCTCCCCTCCCTGAACAACTCTGTTTCTTCTTTGCATCTGCTCCAACCAACAAGGGCACTATGGAGTAGTGAACCAGGTCACACACCAAAGTGGCTACTGCCAAACTCCATGTATAAGGCATTAGGCCCATTACTCAGATGAATTAAGACAGAAACCTACTTTCATTTTCCTGGGCTTATTCATATAATTAATTAATATTTCAATCAGCCAAGAACAGGTAAAGGCATAACAGTATTTCAGTGCATTCCTTGGGGAAACACTGCACAGAGACAGCACAATTAATTTAGACAAGATCCATTTAGATAGCAAGTTAATTTTAATGTCTAGAAGTAGACAGGAGAACCATTTTTCAGAAAACACTAAGAAAGTTAAATTTCCTTTTCCCTTACCTGTTGCCTATCTCCATTGAACATGTTTGAAGGCAAAGACATGCAGAAAGCACAGCAAAACCTCCGAATTTCTGCAGATTTCTGGGGCATTCAGGCCAGGTAGCAGAGCAACTCATTACTGCTTTACTGGGTAAGAAAATTTGTCCCCCAGCTCATCTACACTATGAAACCAAATCAAAGCCTGACATTACATGTCTGGCTTAACTATATTACAATCAGTTCCATTGTGTCTCCCCAGCATTAGAAATACAGCTTCACAGAGCTAAGGTAATTAATTAATTCGAAATTTCTTAACCTGCTTTGCAATGATCTGACTGATGACTGGGGGGAAAAAGTGACAAATAATCCTCATCCAATTTATAAGCAAACTAGGTTACTGTAAAGTTGTCCTTGTCATGGACTGCCAAAGTGCAGTATGCAGTTCTTGCCTCCTTGTGGGTTGCCATCTGCCATTACATCTCCTTCTCCTTCCTCTGGCTCCCTGTTGGGGTAAAGTTGATGTCAGAGGCTTTGGCAAGCTGTGGAAAAAAAATCAAAGACTGAGTTTTCTACAGGCCAGTGCAGTCTGCTTCTAATATTTCCTGAGTCTGTGCCTTCAGGAAATGTAGTTAAACATTGTGCTGCTCTTGGGCTCATTCCCTAAATCACTGTAAAGCAAGTGCACTGGAGAGCCTCTGTTCAGGCCCAGAGATTGGAATTTTGCAGTGAAATGTTCTGCATTCTTGCACCACACTGCAACACTCAGTGACTATGTCACACTGTAGTGAAGCCAGGCTTTTAAAGTTTGAATAATGCATCTTTGAGCATTTAAAAATTGCTTCCAGTGTTTGATTTCAAAAACTGCACTGCTTACCAGCTCATGGGAGGCTCTTTCTTGCAGTGTGAAGTTCTTCTGCCTGTGTTTGCACAGATTAGCCTCCACTCAAGGAAAATTCCATTTGAAAATAATAAGGCAAAGTGGGATCTACTGATTGCCATGCAACAACCAACAAATCAGGTATGGAGGATATATCTGTTTTCTCCCTCAACAGTCAGCTTGTACTCCAGGCTGCATTTGCAGCACACAGTAAAAGAAAGTCCTGAGTGTTACCGACCAAGATCACACATACTCTGAAATACAAAGCAGATTTTAATTATTTTTTGCTATAGCTGGCCCCAACTATGGTGTTTATATGAAAGAAAAATTCACTGACCACAAATAAAGAAGATGCTCATGAAATCTCTCCTGTAACCATTTCGAACCAATTTTACATCCAGATGGGTATTTGCTTTCCTGGCTTTTTAGGAAAAATAAGCAGGACACAGTGTAATCTTGTTAGTTTATGAAGTGTTAGTTATAGGTAATTTTTATGTTTGTGCGAGAGACACCTTGAACTTTGGGGGCAAGATTTGTTCTATTAAGACCATGACAATCATGTAAACTGTAAGGCCTAAATGTTGGGCAAAGGGAATGTTCAGGAGAGATTCTTTTATATATGTGGCTCTGTATCTGCCATAATTTCATTCTCGCATCACAGTACAACATAGGGAAATGAAGCCTGATGAGTTTTCAGGCAACTCTTGTTATAACCTATATTTTACTCTATTTTAAGTTTGTAAAAATGTAATTTTAAATGAAATAGCCATGTCTGGCTCTTTGGAGTTAAGCAGGCAATTAATAGAAACCTATCTAAGCACCCTGACTCACGTTCCCTGAGGCAAAGAGCTGTTGTGGCTTAGAATGCTCTATTTTGCAGATCAGTTCTCTCACAGCAGTGTCAGCAATAAAATGCTTGCACCTCAGCCACAGCAATGCCAGAGCAGATGTATCACTGTAAATTCATCTTCATCAGAGGTTTAACCCAATATTTCCACACCAGATTGGAAACAAATGGTTTCTTCTTCCAGCTCCTATAGAAGTGTTATTTCAAAGTAGTGGGGCAAGGATGTCTGGACAACTGTCTGGGGATGACAGGACCAGATTTGACAGAGCTTCTATCCAGCTGCTGTGTAGCCAGGAAGTATAAGACTGGGTGTCATCATCCATTGCAAGATGTTTCTCCAGGTACCTGCTCGATATTTCTGTCAAAGCGTGGATTAGCAAAGAAAATAAAGTTTATTCCCCGAAGTCCACTCAAAGACCATTCATTTTGCCACACAAAAGGCAGCACCTAACCCCATTAGTGCACTGAAAAGGAATATTCTTGCATCAACACTCCCACAAAAGTGGCTTATTTTATGTTAGCCATAAACAGATTTCATGCTCAAATAAATTAACAAGTATTCAACACAATGCAGCAGCATTCTCCTTTCAGTCATTCCACAGTTTTATCTTGGGCAATATATATAGATCTATCTGTCCTGTGGCTATAAGTCTTCACACAAATCTGCTAGGCATTGGGCTCTAATACCCTTCACATGAGTCTACTGGTTCAGCTTGTATCTATTGCTTAATCAATGAGCAATAAAACTTCAGCCACTGCCAAACTGCTGCTTCAGCTAATGAAGGCTTGGTCTGCTTTGCCAGAGTATCCTAATTAATAATAATGAAATAACTTAAGTAGATCTCATATATTTGAAAGTTGTATTTTTTTTCTTTTACCAAAATGGAAGCTCAGTAAGTCCTGGAGTTTTATTCCTTGCTGAATTACTTTTTAATTGTAACTGTTTGCCTGAGCTGCTTTTTGCAACTGCAGCTCTGCCTCTACCATGTGTGGGGAGGTCTTTAACATAATCACCTAGAGGCCTACAATGTTTGCTGTGACAAACTGTATTACTGAGAGACAGGGCTACAATGTTTGCTGTGACTGACATCCCTGGGTAGAGACAGATTTAATACCCATCCTTTTGTCCTAGTGGGTTAGAAAAACTGACTGGTGGTGTTGCACCTTCTCTGGACTGATAAACATAATACTGGCAGGCTTGGGTTGCCCCAGTAGTAGGCTGTAAAGGGGTGGGCAGGAGGCTTATAAATACAATGCCAGTAACAAATATCAGTAATCTGTCATGTATTTCTGTTCCCTGTACCTCTGCCTCACAGAGGGCACTGAGCTGAGCTTCTGCATTCTGCAGAAATCTGTGGACTGAACTGTAAAAGATCCTTGGACCTTAGCACAGAGTAATAAGATTAGCAGAGATGTTTTGGGGAATCTGCTCCGAAATGTCTCAATTCCCGTCTCCCAAGGTCCTGAAGATTGAACAGCTATTGGAGATCCAGAAGCACTGGAGATCTGTGGAGATAGGTAAGCATACTTCTACCTGCCCCAAGCAGCGCTTTGTAAATGGGCTTCCAGAGAGGTTAGATGGAAAGAACTGCAGTGACATGAAGGTAAGGGCTCTTACAGAAACACTGCTCAGGGACTGAGGGAAATGGATTGATCTCCTGAGGAGACAGCAGTGAAAGGTCTTATGTTGCTATATGTTTCCGTGGTTTGAAAATATGCAAGTAGCTATAATGCCTTAAAACAAAAAAACAATTACCCAGAGTAACACCCATAATTGTTATAGTGTAGCAAGGATGTTTGTGAGAATTTTCCTGTATCAGCGCCCGTAGCATTTTTTCTGCTGTCTTTCGGGAAAAGAAATTCCCTTGCCATGTGTAGAACTTTTTTAAAAGCCTGATAAAATATTTTTTATTGGTGGATGAATTATATCCTTTTTAATGTGATGTGCAAATGTTAGGACACTTTTGGCGTAATTTCCAGTAGTGCTCATTAGAAATACTTGGTTGAGGAATGTCTGTTTCGTCCTCTGCAGGTCTACTGTTCTGTTGCAGGTGGGGTAACCACTGCTCTCTGGTTTGGGTGAGGCCTAGATGTCAGTGCAAGGTTTGCAGGAAACACTAGAGATGAAGTAGTTAGAAAAAGTGTGTACATTGCATATGTGGAGACCAAAGATGATCTTGAAGTGACCATGGAATAATAGAGTTTTCAATATACAGCAAAACAAGGAAGAACATCAACAAAACTTCCACACTGAACTTCTGGAGGGCAGACTTCAGCTTATTCAAGAGACTAACTCAATACCTTGAGAAACAGCCCTTAAAAACAAAGGGGTCCAGGAAGGATAGACATACTTCAAGAATGGAATCTTGAAGGTGCAGGAGCAGGCTGTCCCAATGTGCCGAAAGATGAGCCAATGGGGAAGATGACTGGCCTGGATGGGCAAGGAGCTTTTGAAGGAACTAAGGGAAAAAAAGAGGGTGTATCACCTTTGGAAAGAGGGGGAGGTAACTCAGGTAATGTTTAAGGATGTTGCTAGATCCTGTAGGAAAAGAATTAGAGAGGCAAAAGCCCAGTTAGAACTTAAACTAGCCACTTCTGTGAAGGATAATAAAAAATATTTTTATAAATACACTAATGGCAAAATCAGGGGCAAGGACAACCTTCACTCTTTATTGGATGTGAAGAAGAATATAGTAACTAAAGATGACGAAAAGGCAGAGGTACTTAACACCTTCTTTGCCTCAATTTTCAACAGTAAAACAGTGTGTCCTCAGGACAGCCAGCTCCTCCTGAGCTGGTAGATGGGGTCAGGGAACAGTATAGCCCCCCTGCAATTCAGGAGGAAGAAGTTAGAGACCTGCTGAGCCACTTGGATTCTCACAGGTCTATGGGACCAGATGGGATCTATCCTAGGGTGATGAGAGAGCTGGCGGATGAGCTCACTAAGCCGCTCTCCATCATTTATGGCTCACTGGGGAGTTCCCTGGGGAGGCTGGTCAATGTGAGGCCATCCACAAGAAGAACTGGAAGGAGGATCTGGGAAATTACAGGCCTGTCAGCCTGACCTCGCTGCCACGCAAGATTATGGAACAGATCATCTTGAGTGCAATCACACAGCACTTACAGGACAGCTAAGGGATCAAACCCAGCCAGCACAGATTTAGGAGGGGCAGGTCCTGCCTAACCAATATGATCTCCTTTTATGACTAGGTGACCATCTTGGTGGATATGGGGAAGGCTGTGGACGTAGTCTACCTGGACTTCAGCAAATCCATTGACATTGTCTCTCATAGCAAACTCCTGGAAAAGCTGGCAGCCCACAGCTTGGACAGGTGCACCCTTCACTGGGTTAAGAACTGGCAGATGGTTGGGCCTAGAAAGTGGTGGTGAATGGTGCCACATCCAGTTGGCAGCCAGTGACTACTGGAGATCAGTGTTGGCCTAGTCCTGTTTAATATCTTTAGTGGTCATCTGATTGAGGGGAATGAGTCCACCATTAGCAAGTTTGCAGATGACACCAAGTTGGAAGCAAGTGTTAGAGGTTAGGAGGGCTCTGCAGAGGGACACAGACTGGATAGATGGATTGAATCCAACAGCATGAGATTTAACAGGTCCAAGTGCCAGGTTCTACACTTTGGCCACTGTAATGGGTTGACCTTGGCTGAATGCCAAGTTCTCACATGGTCTGTCTATCACTCCTCCCCTTTTCCCAGCCAGGAAGGGGGGAAGGGAATAAGGTGAAAACAACCCATGGGTTTTGAGATAAGGCAGTTTACTGTAAGCAAAAGCTTGCATGCACAAAAAACAAAGCAGAAAATCTAATCTCTACTTCCTATCCGCAACAATGTCAGGCCACGTCCTGAGAAGCACAGCTTCTACACACTTGGTTGTTTTTTCAGCGAGCAGCCATTGGAGACAATGAATGCTCCCACCCTCCTGCTCCTTTCCTTAGCTTTATATCTGAGCTAACGTCATATGGTATGGAATATCTCCTTGATCAATCTGGGTCAGCTGGCCTGCTTGTGTCTCCTCCCAAAATCTTTCCCTTTCCTGATGCTGCCCTCACAGCAGTCAAAATACTGGTGTGTTATCTACCAATACAGAGCACAGCACTGTGAGGGCTGGTATGGGGCTCAGACAGACCCAGTACAGCCACAACAACCCCCTGTAGCACTACAGGCTGGAGACAGAGTGGCTGGAGAGCAACCAGGAAGAAAGGGACCTGGTCAACAACTGACTGAACATGAGCCAGCAGTGTGCCTAGGTGCCCAAGAAGGCCACTGGCATCCTGGCCTGCATCATGAACAGTGTGGCCAACAGGACTAGGGAAGTCATTCTTCCCCTGTCCTCAGCACTGGTGAGGCTGCACCTTGAGTGCTGTGTCCAGTTCTGGGCCCTTCAGTTTAAGAAAGATGTTGAGGTGCTGGAGCGTGTCCAGAGAAGGGCAACAAGGCTGGTGAGGGGTCTGGAACACAAGCCCTATGAAGAGCAGCTGAGGGAGCTGGGGTTGTTTAGCCTGGAGAAGAAGAGACTCAGGGGAGACCTTATTGCTCTCTACAACTGCCTGAAAGGAAGTTGTAGCCAGGTGGAGGTCTTCTTCCAGGCAACCAGTGACAGAACGAGAGGACACAGTCTCAAGCTGTGCCAGGGAAAGTTTAGGCTGGACATTAAAAAAAAATTCTCACGGAAAGAGTGATTGGCCATTGGAATGGGCTGCCCAGGGAGGTGGTGGAGTCACCGTCCCTGGAAGTGTTTAAAAAAAGACTGGATGTGTCACTTAGTGCCATGGTTTAGTTGATGAGATGGTGTTAGGTCATAGGTGGGACTTGATGATCTCAAAGGTCTTTTCCAACCTAGTTAATTCTGTGATTCTTCCATATTGTGATTTTTTTTCACAGAAACATAGTTTGGGTTGGAGGGGACCTTAAGATGTCATCTAGTCCAACCCACCTTGTAGTGGGGGATTTAAATCAGGTTCAGCCTCCTCTGGATGGCATCCTGTCCTGAGGCATGTCAACTGCACCGATCAGCTTGGTGTCATCTCCAAATTTGCTGAGGGTACACTTGATCCCACTCTGTCATTGATGAAGATATTAAACACTATTGTTCCCAGCATGGATCCCTGAGGGATACCACTTGTCATCAATCTCCATCTGAACACAGCTGTTGACCACTACTCTCTGGATGTGACCATCCAACCACTTCTTCACCCACCAATTATTTCACCAATTGAATCCATCTCTCTCCAACTTAAAGAGAAAGATATTGGACGGGACTGTGTCAAAGGCCTCAAAGAAGTCTAGATAGATTACTATAGCCCTTGCCTTGTCCACTGGTGCAGTCACTTCATTGTAGAAGGCTACTAGGTTGGTCAGACAGGACTTGCCCTAGGTGACACTGTGCTGACTGTCTTGAATCGCCTCCCTGTCTTTCAGGTGCTTTGGCATAGCTTCTAGGAAGATCCATTCTGTGATCTGCTCAGGCACAGAGGTGAGGATGACGGGTCAGTAACTCCTGGGATCCTCCTTTCTACCCTTTGTAAAGATGGGTACATCAGCCAGTTCCCTCAGGACTCTGGGATGCATCTTATCAGGTCCCACAGACTTGTTCAGGTTCCGCAGGTGCCTGCAAACCCAATCTCTTATAGTGAGAGGGTCCACCCACTCAACAGGTGCAGGAAGAGAGGTTGCCAGTGAAGACTGAGGAAAAACAAGTTGTTGAGAACCTCAGCCTTCTCATCTGTTATTACCAGTTTGCCAGCCTTGTTTATTTTTGTGTGTGTGTATGCTGCCTTTGACCTTTTCTGGTTAACATACCTGTAGAAGCCCTTCTTATTCTTTGCATCCCTTGCCAAGTTCAGCTTTGACTGCAACTTGGCCTTTCTGACCTCATTCCTACACTACTGGACAACATCTCTTTACTCTTCTCAGGATACCTGTCCCTGCCTCCAGTGCCTGTGCATTTTCTTCTTGCCCTTTAATCTGATTAGCAAGCCCTGACTCAGGACTCCAGCCTTCCTTTCCTGATTTATTACACCTGGGAATTGTTAGCTCTTGCGCTCTATGGAAAGCATTCTTAAAGATCTGCCAGCTCTGTTCTGCTCCCTTGTCACTGACAGCAGGTTTCCAGGGGGACTTATTACCTCCTTGAAGAACTGGAATTTTGCTTTCCTAAAGTTCAGGGTCCTGAACTCTTTGTCTAATCCATATCCCTCAAGACTTCAAAATCCACCAGTGTATGATCACTGCATCCCAGGCTCCCTCCTATCTTGACATCCCCAGTTAGCTCACTTGTGTCAGTGACCATCAATCCAGTATCGTGTCCCCTCTGGTAGAGTTGTCTATTACCTGGCTCAGGATGTTATCCTCTCTGCATTCCAGGAGTCTCCTGGATTGCCAATAGCCATCATGCTACTTTCCCAGCAGATGTCAAGGGTGGTTGAAGTCTCCCAGAAGGTCAAGAGCCTGTGAGTGCAGTGCCTCTAGTAGTGGGAGAAAGAAGGCTTTGTCAATAGGCTCCCCTTGATCAGGTGTCTGTAGTACACGCCAACCATAAGATGCTTTTTGTTGCCTCAGTCTCTGATTATTACCCACAAGCTTTCAACCTGGTCATGGCTGTTTTTCAGAGACAACTCTTCACGCTCAATCCACCACAATGTAGAGGGTAACCCCTCTGCCCCTCCTTCCTCGCCTGTGCCTTCTGAACAGCCTGTAGCCATTGATAGCTGCAATCCAGTCATGGGATTCGGCCCACCAAGTTTTAGTAATGATACCTAGGTTGTAGCTTTCCAGCAGCATGGTGGCTTCCAAGTCCTCCTGTTTGTTGCCCATGCTATGTGCATTGGTACAGAGGCACTTCAGCTGTTTCCCGTTTTGGTTTTTTTTTTTCCTTGTCTCTTCAATGCTATTTTGGCTTAGTTTGGTTGGCCTTTTTCCTCCTAATAAGCAAGTAGCTTTAATATCAATTAAATTCTTTGGGGCTGTAAGAAAATCTTCTTTGGGAAACAGCAAGAAACTTAATAAAATTTGTAGTGCAGTGCAGCTCTATTACCATAAAGTTCAAAGGTATTCATGGTTATATATCAAAGAGGGGGATTATATGCAAATCTTGAGTTTAGATGATTATGCATGGCTCAGGTAGCAGCCACACCTGGAATTACGAGCCCTTCCAATTCACACAGTGTAAAAAATCTGTGCACCCATAAAAAGAACCAAAAAATATGGTCCAGGGCAACAAAAATGATTTTAGACCTTTGTGCTGTTTTTCCTGGAATAGACTTTTTCCTCATAGTAACTGCTATATGCATAATAATACATATATACACATAATAATAAGTGCTATTTACGTAGTAATGTTCTATATTTTGGATTTGTGCTGGAAACAGTGTTGATAACAGAGAGATATTTTAGCTGTTGCTCTGCAGGGCTTGCACAGTGTCAAGGCCTTTTCTGCTCCTCACCCCACCAGTGAGCAGGCTAGGGGTGGACAAGCAATTTAGAAGGGACACAGCCAGAACAGCTGACCCTAACTGACCAAAAGGGATATCCCAGACCATATGGCACCACGCTCAGCATATAGAGTTGAGGGAAGATGGAAGATGAGGATGTTCAGGATTATAGCATTTGTATTCTGAAGTCACCGTCATAAATGACGAAGCCCAGCTTTTCTGGGGGTGGCTGAACACCTGCCTGCCCATAGGAAGTGGTGAATGAATTCCTTGTTCAGTTTTGCTTGTGCACTTGGCTTTTGCTTTATCTATTAAATTGTCTTTATCTTAACCAATGACTTTTCTCACTTTTACACTTCTGATACTCCATCTCATCCTGCTGGTGAGTGAGCAGCTGTGTGGGGCTTAGTTGCCAGCTGGGGTTAAACCAAAACAACACGTAAAATAAAGTTTTACTACATGGAGGATGTATAAGGTAAATTTTGTACTGTCTAGCACAATGAAAATTCAAGGGAGGAACTAGCAGGCTTTATAAATACTATCAAGTTAACAGCACAAATTAAAGAAGGGAATTATTTAGTCTCAGAAAACGGCAGGTCAAGAAGAAGGGCCCTCAAACTAAAAAGAAGAAAGTTAGAATTACAAAAAGCTCTTCACAGAGCAATTAGATGGTCGTATGTATGTACCTAAAAAGACTTGGAAAATGTGTTTTGATTTTTTTTTATAAGTGTTACCATTAAAGTAACTGTCAGAGCAAGCCCCTATTGAAAATCGGCTGCACTAGCACAGAATGGCTCATTGAATTAATAAAGGCAACTAATTGGGATATAGCTCTGGTGCCTGAGTCACCCTATACCTGCTATTTTACATCTTTTGCAAAGTAGGCATAAAAATGCTAATATGCAGTCAGAATAAAATGCCATTATTCTGGCTGCAGTGAGCTTCACATTTACTTTACTGTGTTGTCAATTTCTGCATATGGCAGTATCAAATCCACTTCTCTTGCTGTAGGTATTTAAGTACAGTTTAAAGAAAATAGAAAATGTCTTTGTCAGAAGGCCAGATTGTCCTTTAAATACATGGGAAAGGACTAAGTTATCTCAGTTCTAACACTGGTATCTTTTCTTTTACATACATCATTCCTTTTCCTAATGAAGTCAATAGGAATAATGGTTTGCCCCTTCTACACTTATGGATCACATGCCAAAAGCATATGATGTGGTTTACTTTTTTTGGTTGTTTTTAATTAATATCTGCAATGTCATCAGTGAAGTCAACAGTACTCTAGAAATAGGGTATAAAGCTTTATTAGACAACAGAATAGAGAATTGGAATGGATTCACATTTGTTAATTTGTTTTCTCCACATGGACAGCTCTTCTTGTAATAGCCCTTCAAATATAATGCATTTAAATGGTTACTGTGTTAGAGCTTTTTCTGTTTCTCAGATAAAAAGTAGTTGATGTTCTTGTCTAAAAAAGAAACAAGGTTAAAATGTGATTTTTAAGATGAAAAACACATTTCTTGTCATAGCAAAATAATTTTAAGGAAGGTCAAGTTATGAGTTCAAACTAATTGGTAAGATTCCTTTGAATTAGTTATGGATTTTCACAGTCAAAATCTGTTTCCTTACATTAGCATGAGCTTTTTCATCCCTTAAGTTCTCACAGGAACATACATAAATTTTGATGACAGAGTTTTCAGAAAGCCTGTAAAATACATATTTGAAGTGTGGATATACTCCTAAACTAGTTTTCACAACTAGAAAATATAATGATGTAACATTAGGCCATTGCAAGTTAGCAATGTCAATTGCTCAAACCTATACTTTAAAAGGCTCAGAACTGGGACTGATAATGATTGATTAAGTTAATTGGTTCTGGAACACTCCCAAAGACTTTCATGTGTTTCTTACACAAAAGAGATAAAACTCACAACTATTCCTACTTTCTTACAGGCATGAAAGGTATGTATATCTAGAGTTCCTTCTGCTCCAGAAATATTTCTGGAGAAAAATATTCTACAGTTAAATGAAGTACCTGACACTGAGCTTACTCCATGCTTATGCTTATATAAATAAAATCTGGAAAATCTCCTCAGAATAAAGCCTGTATAAATGAAACCCAGAGTAAAGTCTTAAAGTCCCTCCTCCCATTTAACTCACTAGACCAATCTTCTATTAATGTTCAGTTCAAATTAGTGTATTTTTCTAATAACTAATGCCTTAATTGCACTCATTAAAAATCCTAACAACTTAACTTGTGGTCTTTCATATAACATTGTAAATACATATTTCAGTCATGTGGAGTTCAAAAGTAAGAACACCCTAAGGACACTGGGCATTGATCAAATGAGTGAAGCAAAATAAAAGTGAGTGTGTATCGTTATCCACTTAAATGCCATGACCCCACCTGTAAACTAATGAGAATTCATTACAAAGATACTAGAGAAAAGCAGATTACCTTGGATTTATGGCAAAGTAAATCTGTTTTTGCTTATTGTCTGCTTGTTTGTTTCCAAAGTCCTTACAAATGAACAACCATTACCTTCTTTATTGGGGTCTTGTAGTTTTCCCCTCTCTGTGAAGCTGAAAAAATTATTAGAAACCTGATTCAGATCTGCTTTTTGAAGCAGGGAGATTGCTTCACTTGCATTTACATACAACCTTAGCAAGCATCAACTGGTCACATAGGATAAGATTTTCCAGTGACCACTGATTATATATTCCCTTTAACATATATGATTTTTCTGAAAGTGTTTAGCACTGACCTGAAAATTATGAAGAAAGGCTGGAAGAGACCGTGGCTACATAAAACTGGGACAAGCAATAACAGTACTTTGGAATTAAAGAATCCTTAGGATTGGAAAAGACCTTTAAGATCATTGAATCCAACTGTTAATCCAGCACAGCCAAGTCCACCACTAAACTATACTCCTATGTGCCACATCTACACATTTTTTGAACACTTCTGGGGATGGTGACTATACCACTTCTCTTGGCAGCCTGTTCCAGTGCTTGACCACTCTTTCAGTGAATATACTTTTCCTAAAATCCAATCTCATATGGCATCTAGAGAAAATTTGCAAACAAAAATGAGTTAGGAGTCCAGTGTGAGATGACATGCAGTACCAGCACTTAGAGCATCCAACCCATGCACCAGCATTTCTCATACCAGGTTTAAATAAGAAGTGGTTTCATAGTGAAAATTCTAACTCTCTCTACTTGATCAGATATTGGAAACTACAAATAAACATATAATGTAAGGATACAGAAGAACATGTGAGTGCAGAAGGGAAGTGGAGGGAAAAGTAATTCCATCTTCTTTCTGCCCTCTCAGGGCTCGCATCTTTAAATTGATTTTTATCATGAAATTTAAGTTTCTTATGAGAGGGATTTGCAGAACTCTGTTGTTTTGGTATCTCAGACCAGGAAGAGGAATGTAATGTCCTCTGAAGCAAGTGGATGTGCCTCTGAGGCAGCTGAATGTGTTTCTATGGGAAACTGGGAGCCTAGAGACAACTTCTGAAGTCAGAAAGCCTGACCACGGACTTCTATGCTGGTAAAGCACATGGAGATTCTGTGTTCCTACAAGAACTCCCTGATGGACAGGAGCTCCTTACTCTTGTCAGCACTCTACCACTTAGATACTATAAGATGTCCATCAAGGTCTATCAGAGTAAGCCTCATTTCAGTAATCCCTGTTGATGCAGTTAAGAACTTTAAAGCACTGCTGTAAATTGCAGCAGTCATATCTGAATTGGGCTGGATCAAGAAGATCCAAAGTCTCCTTCTATTCTGCTCTTTCTTATGCCAGGAAGAGGCTCTAATACTTGTTCTTATTCTTCTGTCTTAAATAAAGTTATCATGGCACAAAGAAGTAGGACAATATACCTTCCACGGGAAGCATGGAAATCCTTAGCCACAGCATGTTTCCCACTTTATGACTACAGTCAGTCCCATCATCACCCTATACTGAGGTGTCTTGTTAAGACAGCTGTCAAGGCAGCTCAACAGTTCAAGTCCTCACCAATGAATAGAAATTTTGCTGGTGCCTCTTAAGGTTTGTTGTACATGAGGAACAAATTCTCTTGCTTGCAATATTCTGGCTATGAGTATTTTTTGCAGATTGATTAAATGCTTCAGCTTTGCTCAGTCTATTAATCTCAGCAGCCATTTATTGCTTCATATACTACAGTGCATTTGGGGATTATCTCTTAAGCACTGCGTGTAGAAAGCATGTAGCAGCAAGATACAAATTTTGTGTCTTGGAGATGCTTCTCTGGAAATGAAGAAAAGCAGCTGTCAGTAAAAGCCGGAGTGTTTTATATTGGCATTGGATGCCTCAGCCTTTTGTCATCAGTACTGCAAGTTCTAATGTCCTACATCATTTGAGTGATACGAACTCAGAATCTGTGGGTTAACAGAATGTACTGCTGCTACACCCTTACTTGTCTTTTAATTCCTGGGACATGAGCAATTGCTGTTGTGTGTTGGCTGGAACATTCAGCTTGATCTCTTAGTCTTAATCTCTTATTACTGCCTACAAATGTTGCAAGTATCATTATTCTGCATATTAAGCATATACTTAAAGGTAATAGGATCATCCTAGTGGACTAAGTAAACACACATTAACTATGTAAGCAGCATGAATAAACCAAGCCTCTTACTTTATCTTGAGTCTTTAACTACCTTTTTTCTTTTGTCTTGCAAAAACTAATGCTTAGCAAACAACATTAGCCAGCCAAAGTGGAGCTGTGACAGTCCATAGCAGAAGAGGGATGAGCTCTTGGCTGTTCAGCCACCGTTACTGACTTTGAGACATCATCTCAGGACTGCCACTGTCTAAATCCTTTCCTTGGTTGGTTGCTTAATACTGCATTGTCTTTCATTTCAATAATGTAAAAAAAATAGGCACACGCATCAGAATGAATTCCCTCTGCACTGAGTTTACAACATAGTTAGCCAGGTTGTATTTACACTTCTAGTTATTTGAATGGGTTCATATAGCACTTATTTTAGAGAGCTTGATATCCAATGAGCACTGAGGCACGTGCACAGAGAGAGAAGGCTGTGACCAGAGTGTTTTGATGCTCCTTGCTTTCTGGCTGCTCTATCTATCCTGCTCTAACACATAGGCATTCAGATGGTTTGTCTATTTATGCTCACCTCTTCTCCCTTTGTGCATTCCTAAGTCCTTGAATCATTGCCTTGCTAGTCCACCAGAGTGTTTTGCCTACCCTGCCTCTAGACCATGTTTTTGCTGGGACTCATCTTCCAGACTTGAACCTGCTTGACTTATGGGAAACGATGGAGTAGAAGACAGAGAATAGTTCTGGACCTGGATATTGCATGAGAAGGATGATTTACAGGGTGATTTTGGGTTCTCTGAAAACAACACAGACAAGATCACGAATTCTTAGTGGCTGACCAGGCTACAGAGTTTCCTGACAAACTATTCTGGTAGTAACACGTCAAGAGTTTAAGACACCAAAGAGACTGATGCCTTCCCAGAGCACAAATAGGAATTCTGTGTCTCCCAGAACAGTAACACACTCTTCTCTTACAGCAACCTGGGCACTCAGCCCTGCATCTCTGCTGCCTGAGCATTCGGGTCACCAACAGCTCAGCTGAGAGCTTTTCACTTCCTAGATGAGCAGGAGCCTTAAGTGGCTAACGGCTGTTTCTACCTTCACCAGTGCATTGTAAAGTTTTGGGTGGTGGTCACATCCAAAATAGAAGCCAACAATGCACTGCACAAGTGGAAAATGCAGACCTCCCAAGATTGTTCCCAAGTGCAAAACAGCCAGAGTGGCACATCAATGAGTAAGTGCTGCAGCAAAGTTTCTCGCTGTAAGGTAGGGTCTGTTCCCGTGCCAGTGACCCAGCATGAACCTCAGCAGTTTCATGGGTCAGAGAAGACTATCTGTGTTAAGAAACCTCAGAGAGAGTCTGGAGAAAGACATACCTCCAAAATGTCCCAAGATTTTGAGCAGTGCCATAGGTCATTGATGGGGATGAAAGAAAAAATAAAAACAAATAAAACAAACCTTAAACCCATGAACCAGCTTTTTTAGTTTTGTCAATTCAGCACCTGTAACAACCCACACCTTAGAGGCACCAGGCTTAACCATTTCACAGTTTTTACATGAACTGAAAAGCAAGAGGTGAAACAAAGTTCAGGAATCTCTTGAAAGTCTACAACTCTGATATATGGAGCGTTTCTCAGACTAGAGAAAGTGAAGGACAAGTGGAAGTAAAAAGGGGAAGAGCAAAGAGAGGAATATATAGAAATGCTTAAAGAAAGAAAGA
>WEIV01015464.1:120338-138920 GCA_013390005.1 Calyptomena viridis
AAGAAAGAGGGTTTCAATCTGACCTGGCATCTGCCAGAAAACAGTTTCAAGATAACATAGCACAGTCTGGCCATAACAGGGAGGGCAATCAGTGGCTATGGAGAGAGTGTGACAGCATAGGGGCATTGTCAATAGGTCATTACTACTACCGTTAACAAGAGTCACTCAAAGCTGCCATCCCTTTGTCTCTCCTTACCTCTGGCATCTCAAAACTGAGATCTATCACAGGCCCAGATCCTACCAGTTCCTAGTACTTGTTCTATCAGGACAGGACATTTGTATCTTGGCTACCCCAGCCACAACATATCTCAGACTAAACTGCTCCCAAAGGTTCTCTGAATCTGATACAGACCTTTGATATATGGAGATCCTCAATAGGAAAGACTGTTCATCAAGAGCCTGAGCCCAACCCCCTTCATTTTCCTCTTTTCATAGTACAAAATTGACTCAAAAATGTGTGTATGCACCTTTGGCAATAGTTATTTTGATGCATATTAAGGACAACAAAGTCTTACTTTATCTCCTTAGTGAAGCTACATCCTGTTTACTGATTAAGTATCTTCTACTTCTTTCTCACCAATTGTTTCTAAAATTCACAACAAATCCATATAAACAAAGCTGCAATTCTAGAAGGTGAAGCATTCATACTAAGTGTGCAGTTTGAAATAAAAGAGTAAAATCTTACTGAGGGAAAAAATCTGGACAATGCACAGAAAACCTTTCATGGCAAATCAGTGAAGGCTCTCACATAGATCATCCACTGTGTACTACAGGTAACATTCATGATTAGTGTCATAAAAGCACACTCGGGCTCAAAATGGTCCCTCTGATCCATTACACTGATCACCTGGTGGTCTGGTGCACTCTCCCATTTTAACACTCACATGGACATGCAGAGCACACAAAAGGAACATTTGCCAACTTAGAATTTCCAAGCAATATTTAAAAAACGTGTTCCCTCGTCGTGGCAGTTGTGCCAGCATTTCAGACTGCATGCTGCTGGCAGCTGTTGTTCAAGGGAGAATCTTATATAGTCTCATGGGCTGTTCAGCCTGCCCTGAAAGTCTTCAAAGCTCTATTGAGCAGCTTTGAGCTCTAATCTTTGGTCTCAGTAGTATAGAGGGCATAGCACTCAATTATAATCCCTAAAGAGAAAACCTACTGTCAGGCTGTAGGTGTTTCAATAATGGTGACACAAGATTGGGGTTTTTATGTCCAAGGAAAGGCTTCCTTCATGTTGGAAAACTTCTGAAACTTCTGGGGTTTGGGCTGCCCCCCACCCCCCCACCACGTGACTGTGGTTTTCTTTAGGAAAAAGTAGACAACAGTTTACGAATATTCACTCTAAGTCATTCCCAAACAGATTCACATTGCTGTTGCTATGAAGAGTAAAAGTTAGCAGAGTAGTATTTCCTTTCTTTTCCGGATTCAGTGGGTTGGTATGGAGACATACAGTATGTACTGAAACAGGGAACAGATTTTTGCAGAGCTGTCTCTAACTTCCTATGGCTGGGCAACCCTTACAATAGGCAGAGAAGATACCTCTTCGTGGCAGCATGCAACACAGCCACAGAGGTCCATTCAGTGTCAATCTCCTTGTAACTCATTAGAAGCAACTACACACTGTGAGTTTCCCATGTCCTTTTTTCCAGCAAAATAGCCTTTGACAGTCTGAAGTCACTCAGCCATCATTGTTCACCCTAAGTCTGCTGCAAAATCCCCTCCAATCAATCCTTGCTTCTGCCTGTACAAGGTAAATCAGTAGAAACTAAGATAATGGATACATTTAATAGACATAAAGCCAAAATATGACACACTGGGGAAAGGTTGAGGTGCTTATTATAAATGGAATTTTTGAGTTACCAGTTATTAAGGTCTTTTTAAAAGTCAATGAGCATGTAAAGAGGAGTGATTTATTTGAGAAAGTATACTTTGCCAAAGTTTCAACAAGCTTCTCAAAGAATCTAAGCCTCTTGAGAAGAGAGAAGGTATCCTAATGAACTGTTCCACACACACATCAGTTAAAATGTGGGGAAAAAACGGGAAAAAATGGCCAGCTTTTGCAGCGGAGGTTGGTTACTAGATATTACTAGGGAAATCTGTGCCAGGTGCTGTATCAGGTGTTTAAAAGTTATGTAGCAAAAGATTAGAGAGCAAAGTTACAATGTCTGCAGAGCAATATGTTCAGAGTAAAACTGACTGTGATGATGTGCAACAAGGATTCTTGTTGTATTTTAATTGGTGACAAAATAGCACATGAAACAGTGTGAATTCATACAATGTAACACTGATACAATGTAACACTTATTCTATGCCCTATATGTGTATATATAGTGATGGAATGTAAATTAGCTATTACCACTCAGGAAAGCGGATTTGGAGCAATTTTTCATGTTCAAACAGAGCAAATTGCATATTGGACATCGTTAGAAAAGGAGCAGAGGAACATAACAGTAAAAAAAGGTCATACAGTTGTACCAATCTATCATGCAAACCCATCTTGACTACAGCATGTACTTCTGATCACCCACTTTCACAGAGCACAGAAAGGAAGGAGAAAGATACCAGAACAATAAATGCAAAAAGTGGCTCCCATATGATGGCAGGCTAAATAGTATGGAAACCTTTAGCTTCCAAATGGTTTGTGAAAGGTTAGCAGGGAATAGTCTTTCACTGTTTTTCACAATTCAGAGTTCTAATTTCTAATAAAGAAAATTAAGGGCTTTTTTCCATTCAAAATTGAATGATGAACCTTAATGGTGAAGGATATTGTGCAGGTGAAAAGCATAAATGGTTTTAAAAAGGAATTACAAAGTTAATGCAAAATAGACCTATGGATGCTATTCAAAAAGATGGTTTGAATACAGTCTCCATTTGAGGAGAAACTCCTTATAAGACCTTTTTCAATATATGTGACCTATTTCAACATTTTAGATACAAAGTATTGAGCTAGCCAGCTTTTTGACCTGATCTACCACAGAAGTGCTCCTCTTCTTGCATTCCCAGATCCCGGGAAGAGCCATTCTCAATGTGAAGTTTTCAGAGAGAAGTGATGCTTCTTACTCTGCTGCTGTGGAGTTTCTCAGTGCAGGTCTGTAGAAGGATTGAATAAAGACTGAAATAGAACAGTTGAACCGGGCGGTAGGGAGATAGCTCAGATTAACTTTGAGGCCCCTTGCAGACCTTTGATTTGGTAAGCTTGACTGCAGATAAGCTAGAAGATGCTGCTGCCATTTTCTGACTGCTCAAGAACAGGGTACTTGGGAAAAGTATGTCCTGTATCTATCAACATCAATCACTATTTTGTCTTGAGCAATAAATCCACAGTCAGACAGCAATGAACTGTTGTGGCTAAAGATAAATCATAGTACTTTCACACTTGTGTGTGGATTTACAGTGACCAAAAACAAAATATGCTTTTAATACCAGACACAGAAACCCAAAATGCCCTGTGTCCCCCATCAGTCCCAGGGAACACAAAATTCCGGTTCACAGCACTAAAGGAATACTTTGAAAAAAATCACCACCACAATGAAACAATGACAGAGCAAGATAAAAGTTCAGTACTTCTTTATCTCTACTTATTCAAGGGCAGATAATGGGAAGCACTTAAAGAGAAGCATCTCATTTCAGTGAAAAACCTCTCATGTGGAGAAATTCTGAGCATGAAATTAACCTGTGGAGCTTTTTTAGTTCCAAAATTTTCCCTGATCAGATAGTCCCCCATGAAGCTTAAGACAATCTACTTGCTTTTATTATCATCATACAGACAGTATAATATAATAGAGGCAACTAGAGATCCCCATTAGAAAATATATCCTCTATGTGGGCGTCAAGACTGCACAAAGCCAAGGACTGGACTGTACTAAACTTGTATATTAAGAAGATGTGGGGCAGAGGTTTTTATCCAGGATGGCAGATCTAATCCAGTTTTCAAAGACAGACAGATCGTACTTCAGAAAAAGAGACATGAAGGAACCATCAAATTACATTGGAGGAGCTTCTAAATATTCTTCTTTGTGAATGAAGTGATTAATGGTCTTGCTATTTCTCCCTATATCTCAGTAGGTTTCATGGTTGATAACTATATTTGGGTCAGACCGTCAACATTTGGTGGGACTAATCACTCCAGGCTATACAAAAGCACCTCCAGTATTGCCCAAAGAGGCTGTTTTGAGATAGAAAAGTGGAACACATGGGGAAAGAATTTGTAGAATCCACTTCTCCACTGGCATTATCTGAGCTGCTCTGTTATAAACCCAGAGTACATGGCTCAAATTACTCACCTCCATACTGTTGTGTTCATGTCACTCAGGTGACACAATCATATATATTCATGCCAATAACGCCAACTCAGCAAACCACCAGGTATTGCTGTCTGTTACTGAAAACATTAAGACCTTATTTACCCATGGGCTTGATTTTGCTGCAANAAAAAAAGGCAATACAATAGCTGCTGCTTTACTGTAAAGAACACAGTTTAAAGGTGGTTAATCTCATGAATGTGGTACAAACCCAAATAACCTTTGTTAAGCTGTGCACTGCACTTACAGTTGTTTGAAGTATTAGCTGATAGGAACGCTCAGATAGTTGAAGAACAGGAAGCCAAAGTTAATTTAAGCATATACCTTTACACAGTAGATGACTCCAGAGACACAGTGTCACTACTCTTAGGCTGAGAGCACTGGCAATAACACTCTTCCAGCCCCAGCTTTTTCATCCAAAGGTGTTCCTGTGGCTCCCTCTGTGTAACCACTCACTGGGTGGAGGGTCCCATTCAACTCAACACCAGGTGCAGTCAAATAAGTGAGTGCTTCTCAGTCTGTTTTGGTGTATAATCACCAAGGTTAGCAGGGTCCAGCTTCAAGCCAGCTGCACATAGATGCCTTTGCCCAAGTGAGTCTGAGGAGCCTCTTTGCTAGCATTGCTCTCAGGTAGGAACCTCCAACACAGAGGTGCCTTTGTGAAGAGAGTCATCTGCAAAGAGAATGTGGCTCAGGCCTGCCTGCAAAGCCTGTGGTCTCCAAAAGACACTGCAGTGGCACACTATCTTCATTTAGGGGAGGAGGTGTTTGGGAGCAAGCATGACCAAAATGATGCAGTGCATTAATGCATAAACTTGACAAAACCCTGAAAAACTGTGCATGCACAAGAAGACTCTCACAACTTTCTGTGAGGTCTGCTCTGCCTTTCTTGACAAGATTGTCACTCTTGGATATTCGTGATTTAAGTCTAATTATAAAAACTCTGGAGGTGATGAGGAAGAGTATACTTTGCATGAACACTAAATTCAATCTACTCAAGAATTAACACTCACATTTAAGCAGGTCGGTCTGTAAATCAGTTTTGTTAGTGTATTTGAGTTCTGATCCTTTGAAAAGAACCTTACTTTTGTCAGCCTGTGAAGACTCTGGTAGTTATAACATTTAGAGAGAGGTCACAGAATGACATGACTTAAACAACATTCTGAAGTCTATGTTCCCACATAGCTCAACTTATTCAAATAAGCTGTGCTAAGGTTTTGTCTTTGTGTTAATATGATTCTAATAAGAAGTGGACTAATACTAGCTTAGAACTAACATTATTAAAGCCTGTTATTTCTTTGCTTTTCTTATTACCTAATTTGTAACTCACACTGGGTAGTAACCAAAGTTCCTGCTGGGAGATTTTTTGAGTGGGTTTTCTTTGCAGCCCATTTGCTTTCTTATAGTTGAACAAGGTAGGGCTAGATCTGTCAGTCAGTTTTCAAAGGATTTTTGTAAGCATGTTATCAACCACCACCTCATGTTTAGAGATGTGATTGATTTGAAAAGGACTGTCATTTCGAAAGAGATCTCACTTTGTCAAACATTGGAAAAGTTTACTTGTTTTCTTGAAATACAATTATCCCTGTGGTTTTAGAAGTGGTAACAGTGAAAAGGCTAAATGCAGCTGAAATAATTTATATAATTTGTGTCAATTGATCAGCTGACACAAAAAGTCTCAACCTTATTTCATCACAATGGAGTATTGAAACCATAGTGCCACAACTCTACTGTGAATTCTAGTGGGTTGTGTACTCACCTGTTAAGGTTACTCAATCTGCTGTCTTGTAAAGCTCTGGTTCTGTGTTATTGATATTGGATCACTACACCACATGGGAAAAGAAAGCCAGTTGGTATCAGGGAGGAAATTACATTTCTGCTCCAGTTAGCTGGAGCACCCAAAATATGATTCACATTGATGATGCTTTATACTGCTTCTCTAAATTATTCCTCATCCAGTACCAGTGCTAAGAGGACAGTAAATACCTGATCTGACATGCAGTCTGTGCAAAAAAGTCACCCCCTCAAAGTTTCTAGAACAGATCTGAAGCAATTAGGTGAGTTGCCCTACTTCAGTGCCTTTCATCCCCCAGCTGTGACACTTCAATTCCCAGTTGCTAGGTACCTAGAGCCTCACGTGATTTCTCTTGGAATCACAACTTAAGACAATTAATCCCCAATTCTTTAAAACCCATCTGCTTTCTATTAAACTGATAAACTGTGAAGTCTTACCCTGTTGTGTATAATCTTCTTTCTTCAGAGTGGTTCAGCTGATGCACTGTGCAGGCTGTCCAGCAGCAGGTTGTCCACACTTTCACTACGAAATACAAGATGTGTGTCTTCCCTGACTCACTGCTGATGAACCTGACCTGGGCTGCTATGGATCTGTGAATAATACAGGAGTTTGCAGATAAGCAAAGCTTTGTAAATAACATAATGCCACTGTTGATGACAGGTACTGTGGGGCTAGGAAACTTTAGAAAATGGAAGAATCCAACCCCTATGTCTTTGGCTGTTAACAACAGAGATAATACTGCTGTTTCCACATCTAACCGCCACCATAGCAGGTCCAGCTCAGCTGCTTAGGTGACATCTCCCCAATTCCTCCTTTTTCCAGAATAATGCATTAGCTCCCAGAGCAGCACAAATGAAAGAAGCCAGCTCAGCTCTAGAACAAGGATAACCATCTTTGCACGGATCTCCAGCAGTCAGTGAGCCCCATAGCAGCTGGTACTACAAGGCACAAACACTCGAGTGGCTGCAGAAAATGCAGCTACATTCTAATTGTTTGCTTGGCTGCAGCACTGCATAAACATGACTGTTGTCATTCTAGAGAGAAGCTGGCTCTGGATGCCATATAGTCATGTGTGTATCTTCCCCTGCTTTTCCACTAATGAACACTACAACAACATCAAAGAAAGAATAGAGGACTCTTGGAATATAGAACCTGGAAAATTGGGTAATCTAGCAAGGGAGAGTTGAGAGTTGGCAGGAGATGAAGAGTCTTAAGGTGCAACATTTCAAGCAGAGTTCATTGGGTGAAAGTCCAAAATTTCAGGTGTGATTACACTGAAGAGGAAAACATCACTTGAAAGGAAAAGAAAAAAAAGGGAATGGAAGTAAATATGTTGACCTGTAAAAAATAGGGGGAGAGTGTGAAAAAAGTACACAGAGACCTCTCTTCTCCTATCAATCTTAGATCTTCTCTCTGCCTGACAGAAGATATAAAAAGGTTAACGTGCCGCTATGAAGGAAGAAACTTTTTGTGTATTTTCTCCCCATCCTGCTACAGTGTTATCAAATATTCTATTTCATTTATTGTCTCTAATTCCATAAAGTGTTATTATTTTTTGTTATTATTTATTTTGTTCTTTGTCATTTCTATTCAATTCTCAGAAAAGTAGTCTATGACTGGCAGTTGAATATAACACAAATTTCTGTCCCAAATTACAATTTGAGCAAAATTTGCCTTGGGGGAAAAATTCTTCCTCACAGTATGAAAGAAAAAGCATGATATTGACCATAATTTTTCACTGGACTGGTACAGAGTTCAACAAAATAAATGCACTTTATACTAAATATTTTAACTAGTTGCTGGGTAATTAAAAAAAATAAGAGTATTACAGGAACATTTTTAATAGAAGTCTAACAGTCTTCAATGTAGTCAACTTTTCAAATGTATTTATTCTGCAAACTGAATAGCTGAACAGAGAGTCTTGCAGATCAAAGGCACAGATACAGCTACAGAAGACATATAAAAATAATTTATTTGATTTATAGTCTTCTTCTACTTCTTTGTCTTCTTGTAGCTTGAGAAATGCTTGGCTGAGCGAAGTTCTACAGTTCTTTATTTTGAAGAAATACTTTTTTTTTTTAATAAACCAAGGCTTTCCCATTTCCTCCATAAATCAGAGAAGTGAAGAAATCCTATTACTTTTTTTCCATGTACAGCCAGATGATGCAGTCTCTACTTGTCTGTGTTATGACTAAAGTCAACAGTATTATCCATGAAAAAGTTGCTTTTTGAGATGTGCCCAGAGACCAGTTCTCTTCTGTAGTCAAGGTCTCAGTGTCACACAGCACAAAAGAGGAGAGGCTGCAATTGCTGTTCTCAGGCAAAGCTGTAGAGGCCAGGGGGAATTATTCACCAGGGTAATAACACTAACCAGCTCCTGTGTGATTAGGTGTTAACCTCCTTGTTAACCAGCTTGTTTCTTCTGTTGCCAGACATTAACGATACCCAACCCCTGGAGCTCCATTTTTCTGTTTCTGTTTCTGTCTCTTTTTTTCACAAGACAAAATATGAAATGCTGTGCACTTCAGCTGACCTTAGCATTGTGAGATACTGAATGCTCACTCCATTCTGTTGTAATCTTAATGCAATTTATTAGAGAAAATAGAGCCTTCTTTCCACCACCTACCAATACCGCACACCTGTCACTAGCATTGGAAGGGGAACACTGTAACCACTTCTCAGAGCAGATGTAACTATTTACTCTTTCCCCCAGTGAACAGTTCCATGTCTCCATCAAAAGCAATTTCTTCATAAAATTAAATCCACTTTGTTCAGTCACTAAGTCAACTGCTCTCCAAAGTCAAATAGCTGTTGATACCAGACTCTAGCATCTTATTGCTGTTCTCTTTATTTACAGTTTCAGAGTTGAAGTTCAGATGACTTTTCTCTTAAGTATATATGATTGTAATGGACATAAGGATTGGTCAGAAGACTGGTTAAACATACCTACAACAGCACTTACCAGCTGCACTTAGCCAGAGCTGACTTTTGAAACTACACTAACAAGGTCAGGATGAAGGAAGGGAAGCAGGAGACTAAAGAGACAGGAGCAGGGTTGAAAGCAGACTCAAGGTACCACCCCCAGGCTGCAGAGTGGATTGGGGTGGAGGTTTGCTGTGGGGATATGAAGAAAGGAAGCCAAGATGAGATCTGGGCTCCAAAAGGACCAGCACCTTGTCCTCTTCACTCATGTTCTCATAGCTCACTCTGCAGAGAAAGGGTGTGAGGCAGAGCCCAGGTTTCTGCAGAGTAATCTGTGGAGCTAACCACAGGATTCCGCACAGAAGGGACTGGTGGTTCCTCCAATACCAAGCCCTGCTCCATGAGGCCAGGAGAAACTAAAGCATAAACTCTGGGATCTTTCCAGCCACCCTCACATTACTACTTCTTCCTGGTCAGCTTTGTCCAAAGCTGGGTTCTGCTACACATCCTCTCCCAAAAACCAGTGGCAGCCTTCCCAGAGCACCCTAGATTCGGGATTAGCTGGGTTCCAGACAATAAATTCCTCAGTGGAGAATTCCTTTCGAAGCCCCCAGCTTCCTTTGCTAGCTGCCTGCCAGCCCCACATCAACTATCAGTCTGCTCCTCCTCTTCTTCTCTTGCCCTAACCTGAACGTTAACCCTATGTGGCACAGCCCGTGCCCAGCTCTCTCCATAGTGGAAGGTAGCTCTGTGCTTTCCTCTGCCTGAATCTGGAACTTAAACCTCCAATCCCAAATCTAGAATGATCCTGCAGCCAAGAGCCTAGCCACAGCCCAGACTACCTCAAAGGAGAATTGATTTTGCAGCTCTCAGTTTATGTCCCTAAATTAAAGCCTTTCTCATTCCCTATACTTACCCTCAGGAAAGCTTCCCAGCTATTTCCCATCTGAAACTTCCTCAGGAGAGAATAAGGGGTAAAAATTAAACTTAGGATAAGAAGAAGGCATTGTACAGACCCAAAAAATCTTTCCTACCCCAATATTCTGAATAATGGACTGGGAATCTCGGATCTCTGCAGAAGTCTTCAGAGACCTCAAATGTCTCTTGCTACATTTACCTAGTCTCCAAAATCCAAACAGCTGGTAACAGAAAAAGGAGAAACCAATCAGTGAATGAATAAGCAGCATCTCATGGCAGAATACTTGATTTTACAGCATTTGCTCTACTCTCAAATCAAGGATAGGGAATAGAAGAGGAGGAAAAATGCTAGAACAGAGTGTACATGGCAAAAATAAATTGGGTCCTTTCATGATGCTATTATCAGAGCTGCAAAACAGTGCTCTAGAGATGCTGTAGGCCAGTTCCTGAGCTGCTGCAGCGTGAGTGAGTCCTGTACCCAGCAGAGCAGTGCAGACCAGAGCGAGCTGCCCACCCCCTGCCCTCCTCACAAGCAGCCAGCACAGGGCCATTCTGCACAGCAGCAGCAATCAGCAAGCATTGCACAAGTGCAAAAGCAAGTGTTCATTGTATTTTTTTTCGCACATGGAATTGGATCAGGGTTTAGTTTCAGATGGACTCAGTCCACAAACAGAAGTGGAAAAAAGCCAATGACATATATGATCGGGTTGATAAATGTTTCTGGGCTGTGCACATCTGTAATAAGGAAGCCTTCAAGACTTGAGTAGTTTTTTTTTCCCCAGAGCAAAGGTAACATAATTGTACAAAGACATTTGTGAAGATTCTTAGGACTGAGCTCTTTAGTAGAAAAAACTATGCCATAATAAAATATTATGGTATATTAGCTTTTTGATGCTGTACAACACTATCTTGTGAGAGCTCAGATTTTAATTTACTCTTATTGACTACACACTTTAATACTGAAATACAGAATTAGACTATTAAGAATTATGTTATATCCTGTGATTTAAGCTGTTAGATGAAAATCATGTATATGTCAGGTTGGAAGAAACATGAAGGTCCTATCTCCTCTGAGGATGAATCAACTCTGTAGCACATTCATAAATTAAGTTTGTCTGTGTTGTTCTTCTAAAACTTTGACAATGGGAATTCTTTACAAAATCTCTTAAAATGCTGAGATATACTGAGAAAATGATGATCTAACATAGATCTCTCTTGCTGCAAATCAATTCTCATCTTTTTGTTGGCATGGAGACGACTTGACTCTCTGTGAATCTTTTGCACAGGTAAAGAATGCTACCAGGTCATCACTTACTTTCCTTTTTCTCTAGATTAAATAGCCATTTTTGGTTTAGTGTTTTTTCTTACTGTATTCCGAACTTGGCACACAACCTGAGTAATTAGTGCTGAGTAGCACAGAGTAATTATCCTTATATTCACCAGAATTACATTTGTTCAGCTCATGGGACAGTGAAATCGTTGTTGGGGCAAATGTTGTTTCGGCAGCGTTGTACTGTTGACTCATCCTCAGGACCCAGAGCCTCACCTCCAGTACTGCTGCCTACCCAGCTATTCTCCATTTCACACCTCTGCATTTGACTTCTCCCTTCCAAGAGGAGTCCTTCGCATTCTTTATTGAATTTGATTTTATTGATTTCAGAGCATTTCACCAGTGTAGCAGGATTATTTTAAATTCTAATGCTGTTCACCAAAGTGCTCACAAAGCCTTCCATCTCGATGTCATCCACAAACTTTACTCTCTATACAAATAATTACTTTCATCCAAGTCATTAATGAAAGCACTGAGTAAAACTGACCCCCATAGACCCTTGTGGGACCTCACTTACAACATTCCCCTGGTTTAACAGTGAATCATTGATAATTACTCCGGACAAGTGGTACTTCAACCACTTGTGCACATACTGCACATACTGCAGAGTGATTTTAGCTTGGCCTCTCTCTTTTTTGTTTTTTAGTTCAGCATGTAACAACATCATGCAGGACTACATCAAAAGCTTTTAAAAAGCCTTACTCACATCTAATGCTTACCACATACCAGCTAGGTATGAGATGCCCAGTGTACACAGCTTACAGACTGTATCCTCCCAGTTAGATCGTGTGGCCCATATCCAACTGCCAGGCATCTGCCTTACCTATGTAGGCAGCAAAGTACCTTCTCCTAACAACACACAGCAGGGTTTTAGCCAACCAGCTTTCCCTAGACATGGTCAGAGGGTAGGGAGGGATACAGTGATATGCAGGATCTTTCTAGCACTTACCCAGTAAATCCAGCACCTACAGAAAGGGATTAACTTTTGCAGGCATTAAGTGTTTTGTGAGTACAAACTTCTCATAACAGAAGGGGAAACCATGGCATCTCCTGCATACCTCCCAAAGACATCATGTCACCAGCAGCAAAAGGGGTAGGTGCCTGCAGTGCTAGACTGTTTGTCCTAAAGAAGAGCTAAGATCCATTTAACAGGATTTATTCATCAGAAGTCTTTGCTGCCTGACTGTATTCTATATGTTTAGGAACAAATTGTATTTGTTTTAAAACGTTTCTCAGTGACAGTCCTAGAGTGACTTCCCCGAAAGTCTGAATGTTTTTAATTTTTCTCCTTTTTAATGACATTTATCCACTGGGTCCTTTCTTCCAACAGCTGTCAAAGTTTATTGTTAGCACTTCTAAGACTGCTTTAAATTTGGCAATGTAGAGCTCAATGGGCCTGGCTGAATTCAATATATCTACATTCCTTAAATGTTTAAAATGTATTCTGTGCTTGATTTTAGACTTTTCTACACACCTGTTAAAATGAAGCATGCTAAGTTTCTGGGTACCAGCACCTTGATTGTAACTGAAAACCATTGAACATGTCAACCTTGGTATCACTTGCTTTTTCTCTCATTTCCCACTAAGGAGCAGACCTTCCTTCAGCCTTCTCCCATTTCCAACATCCTTTCAGACTTGTCATTACCATTTGTGCCTTCTGACTCATTCTGTGCCTTTCTGTATCCTTCCTATTCAGGCACCCTTTGTCCCTGTATTCCTTTCTGTACAGTTGCTTCTGTGTGATCCCAGTGTTGTTTACTCTGCAAGGAGAACCTGGAAATGCAGAAGGGTATTTCTATGGTGCCAGGGCTCGGTGCAGTCACAAGGATAGAAAGGAGGCTTTCAGTCAGACAGCGTCTCCTTGTCACATAACATAGTGTGCACAAAACTGGCAAAGCAGATTTGACTTCTTTAGAACCAACAGTAGATTAATTCATGGACATGTTGTCCTCTCAAGTTTGTACAGCTTCATATTCACATCCTAAGTGTGCCTGTGTTTGAAGTATGGGCTACCATTGTTTCAAGTGTCTGCTTCCATAAATAACTATCTTGTAACTAATTTAGATGGTGGGTATGGATACCTATTTACCACAAGGATAGCTCCCATTTTTCCTTTGTAGATCTTGAAGTGTTTACAAGGGACCCCTACCCTTTCCCTTTTGCAGGTGGAGGAACAGAAAGGAAACAGCTGTGCCAAGGGCAACACTCAGTTCAGACAGGGTAAGGAGATGAAACCAGTTGCCAAATCCCCATCCCACATTCTTGCAAGCAGTAGCATCACCTACGAACCACTGACTTCCCTTAACATGTGCAGAAGCCTAGATGATACACATTGAACTTCACTTCCATTTTAAAATGCTGTTTATTATTTAGCTGTTTGGCTGCCAGCTTCCAAACTCTTTAAAGTTACAGCTCTTGCATTTTCAAGATGTAGAACACAACAGCACAGTAATACACCATAAACTATATTAATGCAAATAACAGTCATGAACTTGCTTATAGAGTCTGACAATAATTGTGTAGTGCAACGTTTTACTCTCTCAAAAGATGACTGCCAGTTTTAGAGTGTACAATTTATTGAATATTAACTCCTAAGAGGGAATTATGACTGGCAACTTTTGCAGCTTTATCCACTCCAACAACCTGAAATTCAAATGTTTGAAAGAATGCTGTTTGGTGAAAAATCACTCTGGTTACTCACAGCCTCCCGTGGTATGCATTTGTCTGTCTTTCTCTCTAAAGCAGTTGTGCTCCTCTCAGAGTCTCTTCAAACCCATTATTTTCTCTGGTAGACAGGCTGGACTGGTATGGTAAGGGAGGGAGCCCGTCGGAGTTCAGCTGAGCTGTCACACAACAGCAGCATTAAAAGGAGGGAAGGCAGACCTCTCCTGGTGTCACCAGTCACAAGTAATAGCCAGTAATACTTGCCATTAAAACAGTTTTAAACTCCTCCTGGAGAAGAATAAACGATACTCTCAGAAGGTGCTTTAGAAGTCTTAGGTGTGAATAGTCACCTCGTTTTGCCAGCAAATAAAAGTCTGTAGCAATATATTTCTGGTACAGCATGACCTCTCTGGAACTGCCATCACATCCTGAATAAACCTCACAGAGCTACACAAAGCTACTAATTTAGTAACAGACTTAATCACAATTCTAACTTCCAGGTCATTAAGAAAGCCCAGTCGCACACATAATTTGATGCTAAACAGTCAACAAAGTTTCCTTCTTCCAAGGTGCAAATAAATAAAATTATTAATGAAAAAAAAATACAATAAGACAATGTATAAAGTGCTTTGTAGTTCTCTGCCCACTACACTTTTTTATTTCCATATAGCATAAATCCTGTTTCTGCCCTGTGACATCTCAGTGTTAAGCAATGCATTTTTCCAGAATGAAGTACGGACTTTATTCTCTGCCTGTAATGAGTCAAGGAAACCACTAATGTACAGTGTCAGTATTTTTACTGTTATTATCTGTATTCTGGCATTTCTGACAAGTTAAAGATCATAGTAATGATGATGCATCCAAAAGTCCAGTTCGGATAATGTACCCAAATTGAACAAATTCAGTTTATTATTTGATTTCACAGGCACTTAATCATACAAAACAATGCCTGGTTGGCACAGTGATGGATGAACTAGAGCAAGATCAGATGTTTTAATGCTGACATTAAGATCAGCACTGTCTAGTTCCTACTCTGCTCACACTCTCTTAGATGTAGGAGGTGTGATCATCTCTCATTCTTCAGCAATGGGATTGGGAGGGGATGTCAAATTAGGAACCCCAAAAGCTGACACCAAATAGTGGGAGGAAGGCTTGGTCAAAATGTGTCATCATCATGTCTGTCATCTTCATTGCTAGAGAGCCAGTTATGTTACCCAAGAGGAAATCAGCTGTGTATGGAAAACCTGAGGAGGACTGTTACAGACTTCATGGCTTTTAATGTTATTAAATGCAAATTGTAGAAAAGACAGTAAAAGGTTTGGAAACTTCTTCATTAATTGCTGGGTGGAAAGAAGAGCTGGTCAACATATGCTAGGATAGCTTGCTTAGAAGGTGTGACAGAGAAAAAGGTCAGGAATGCAGGAACTATTTTGAACTTCAAATAGAACCACACCTGAGACATTTCCTTTGTGCTGTAAGGGAAAAAGACAAGACACAAACTATAGGTGTAAATTAGACTTCTGTTTTTTTATGGATGAGACATCTTAAAAATTCAAGGTCAAAGATAATAGGGCAACTAAAAAAGAACCTGTTGTTAAATTTGCCCTAGAATTACATTTTAAGTTTAAAATTACTCATAGACATTTTCCAGTCTTGCAATTAGGAGCTTGACCTTACCCCTAGCTGGAATGAACCTCTAATTTGATTAATGTATGCACTTGACTAGTATTGATGACAAACCCAGATGAAACTAATAAACATGAGAGTAGTCTGTGAGATAATCCAAATGCATCAATATAAAGGGGCATGAAGAAGTGGCTTTGAGAGGAATGGTTCTCCAAGGTATTTGTAAAGGATCAGCAAATGGAGTGTGCTGCTTTGCAGGTACACGAATTAATGGAGAGGGAGATGGCTGGACACAATTTTTCAGGTGTTTGCAGAAAGTAGCCTGTTCTGGTAGACACAAACCAATGTCTCTCTTGCAAGGAACAGATGTCTGAAATATATCTCGCAGTTGCAGGAAACATTCCCATAACAACTCTGCAGAATTTGTATCATCAGCATCTCTATGAGACTGGCCAAAAAGCAGGATTTTCATTTAGCAGAGGCTTCCACTTCTGGTTTGGTTCGCATTTAGTTTTCATCAATTTCAAGCAAACCCAACAAACATTTTTTTTCTCCTGCAAACTGGGCATTTGAGGAAAGCTTTGCTTAGAATATGCTTAGAATATGCTGATTTATAGTGTACCTTAAGCAAAATAACCCTACTGATGGGGCAGTAGTTCTGTCAGGCAGGCACACTCACCTGTCCCAAGACTGCTTCATGCTAGAGGAGCATAAAGCCCCATTTCTGTGGTGCTTTGACAGGAATCAAAGCATTTTTCTGCCTTCTGTGTGATGAAAGTTTGTTTAAAAGCAGCTTGCTAACTCTAGCCTCAATCCCCCTTGAAAACATCTCCTCTCCTGACATTCAAAGACCATCACTGGCAGGTCTGTGATCCATGGATTGGAGAGTCCATTGCCCACTCAGCCTTGGAAGGGCACATTCTAGAGAATGAAAGATCATGATTTATTGTGATGAAACTGTCTATAAGTGCAAATAATTTAGTGCTGTGTTAAAACAGTGATTAATTTAGCTCCTAATTTCAAGAAATGAAGTAACACTCCCTGACAAAGCCTGAGAAGCTATAATTTATAGCAGCCCTCCCAGTTAGCAGACTATAGAGTTATGAACAGCCTCAGTCCTGTTAATATCTTAACTGGATTCCCTACTGAGCATCAAGGTCTCTGGTATATTCTCTTGTGAGCTGGAAACAGAGATTTTATGGACAGATTCTCCTGTGGCCTGATCTGCTTTATGTGCTACTCTTCCTTTTCAGTAAGGTTACTGACACTTAAATGTCCCCGCTGAAACACAAATCTCCCTTGCCTCATCATTACAGTGACAAAATCTCTTGTTGCAGACTCACTCATTTCATCCTCTGTGGTGCTGCCTTTTCCCTGTCTTTTTCTGCTATGTTGTGGTAAAAATAATCAACCTCCATAACTGACACAATCTGTAGACACACAGACTCGCCTGCTGGCTTTCCATCACCTAAACCTCATTTCAAGTTCCCATTTCAACCTCTGTGTTCTCCATGACCTCAGAGCTTACTTCAACCTCTTAAGCACTTCATCCCTCCTACGTCCCCGGTGTGTCTCAGCAAGCTAGAGGGTACAGTCTCTGTGGTACCTACTTGGTATCTACTATGCTTGAATCACATTTTCATGTGTCAAGTCTCCTTCCCATGGCTTCAGTAGTAGCTGCAAGGCCAGTAGCTGAAAAGTGTTGTCAGCATGAGAATCCAGAATTGCCTGTGCCTTTCTCCTGTGTTCAACTCTTCAGGCCTTTAAAAGGAAGATTACTAGATTCTTAACATTTGCATGCAGTAGGGTAGTGTAATACCCCATCTATCTAACCAGGCACACTTGAGCTTCCAGCACGATCAAACCTCCCATCTTTTAATTTTTTCTGCTTCTTTTTTCCAGACAGAGCTGTGGTCTCTTCGTGTTGCTTTCAGATTAGTCAAAGTGTCAGGACCAACAAAGGACAGATGTTGTAGCATCCCAAAAGGCCTCCTGACACATTGTGATTAGGAGGATCCTAGAACCTCAGGCATTCTCCAAGCTCAAGTTTAGGTATTGTAGCTAACAAGTTAAATACATATTGTTAATTGGTTTTGCAATTGGATAGGAAAAAGAAGAGGAAAAAAAGAAGAGGAAAAAAAACCCCACCCAAGTTACAAATTTCGTTGTTTTTAAGGACTGTGCAGTGCATTTCTAATGCAGATAGCTGTGTCTTATTTTCAGGAAATGATGGATGAAGACGAAACACGCGGCTGCTACTCTGAAAGGTGCTGAATTTTCTTCTCAGGTACCCGTGTGTTAAACCTATGTGGTTAATCCCTACGGCTTATCTGATCAGTTAGAGGTAAAAAAAAATGGGTCACAAAACTTGAGCACTGGAGGGAATTCGATTCCTTCACCAAACATATAAATGTGCTAATTTTGAGAACCGCAGGATGTTCAGAAGCTTTTGTTGTTCTTCGCTCCCGACAGCCGAGCTGCCCGATGTGCTCGGAAGGCTCCCACACACACCCAGCCACCCACTCGCCAACCCCTGCTCTCAGCAGCGAGTCGTGCAGGAGTCGAGCCTGTGCACCGCCACCTGCATCTGCAGGACCCGAATCCCGAGGAGGGGCTGCAGCCGCGGCTCACATGAAGCGCTCCTTCCCCAGTGCGTCACCGCTGTCTGTGGCGGGGCTAAAGTTGCGCTCCGCTCTGCGCCCTGCGGCTGGAGCGCCGGCCGGGATGGCGGGGACCGACACGGGCAGCTCCAGGGGAGCCCCGCCCGGGGTTGGGACCGATGAGGAGGACTCCGGGGACCCCCGGTCGGGGTTGGAGCCGATGAATGGAACTCCGGGGACCTGCGCTCAGGGTTGGAACCGATGAAGGGGTCTCCAGGGACTCCCGCCCTGGGTTGGGGTGCCTTCCCCGGGCACTTGACCCTCGCCCCGCCGCTGCGGCACAGAGCGGGACCATCCCTGCAGCGGGCACGGCGCCCACACCGCCCCGCCTGGGGCAGCGCCGCTCCACACGCGCCGGTTCGG